>JANDJT010000081.1:20359459-20388278 GCA_024331685.1 Stegophilus panzeri | reverse complement strand
TTTCAACTGATTTTGTTTGATTTGTTCATCGCAAACAGCTGAAAGTCTGTAAATTTTGACAATAAACCTGATTTGCAACGGGGGTTGAATAATTTTGATTGCGACTGTATTTCAAATATGTAATGCTCTTCAAATATTAATTTGCATTGTAAACAATAAATAACACAATACAGCAAAGAAATAGAATAGAAATGAGAAAGGTTCTGGGTGCACAAAATCTGTAGAAAAGTGCAATAACAATAAAATGTAGAAAAGCACCCACAACCAGTAATTATCCAAAAACAAACCATAAAGAGGCAGCGGCTGTGAAGGCACATAAAGCTACTCAAAACACAGAAGGGTGGCCCAGCTGCTGCAATCTGTCTAATCACAGCAGAAAGGTCACATCATTAATCAGGAGATTCATTTGTTTGGAAGGGAAAATTCCCATGCAAAGTAAAATAAATGCACGAGTTAAAGGGAAAACAGTTTAAAAGTCTGCACGATTTTACACACGGCACATAAAGTCTTCCAGCAACGAGCACGCCACAGTCACACCCCCCAACAGCCACCATGATGGCATATCGCCCAAATCCTCTTCTCCAAAGCGACTGCAGAGACGACTACAAAACAACACAACACAGCTGAGCAAAAAACAAGAAAATAATAAGAAAAAAAAATCTGGACTTTGCACCACCCTTCTAAAGCAAACGGTCTCAATTCAAGCCAACAATCTCATGCGTTTTATCCCCCTCTGAGAAATGGCCGCTGTGTCCTGTTCAGACCTTTGCCATATTACATTTGCATCTATTCAAAATTCCAATCACTTCAATGGAAATGAACCATCTCTGACAATCTGCCTGCTGAAACCTTTCGACCTGGCCAAACCAAAACAACAGCGCAGGACAAAGTAACAAAAACACGCACACAAAGGGTGGGCGAGCAGGTGGGCCTGTCTGTATACACCACGACTGTTAACAAAAAGGCTGTGTATATACCGTTTGATTGTATTAGCCTGTTTGATTGTATTAGCAAATTGAGTCTAAAATCTCAAATGTATTTTAGAAAGTACCCGCTTGAAGTAGACCTACTCAAGCTTGCGAGTTTTTTTTATTTTTGTTTTACTAAAACACACCAATGACTGTAGTAATACTTGACACAAAGGTGGAAGCACACATTTGTCTAGAATGTCTCTGTATGCTGTCGCACTACAATTTCCCTTCACTGGAACCCAGGAGCCCAAACATGTTCCAGTATGACAATGTCCCTGTGCACAAGCGAGCTCCATGAAGACATGGTTTGCCAAGGATGGTGTGGTTGCACAGAGCCCTGAACTCAACCCCACTGAACACCTTTGGGATGAACAGGAATGCTGACTGCACCACAGGCCTCCTCAGCCCACACCAGTGCCTGACCTCACTAATGCTCCTACAGCTGAGTGAGCACAAATTCCCACAGCTATGCTCCAAAATCTAGTGGAAAGCCTTCCCAGAAGTGTGGAGGTTATTATAACAGCAAACAGGGACTAGATCTGGAATGGGATGTTAAAAAAAATGCACATATGGATGTGATGATCCACAAACGTTTAGCCATATCGTGTAGCTAATATTCACAATGTGAACACAATGTGAGAATGCCATTCTTCATCTCAGAATAATAAAACTGAAATTGATACAACCTGAACACTAATGTGTTTTATATGTTAATAATATGTGCTATGGTTAAAGGAATACTCCAGTGTTTTTCATTTATTTTCATTTATGGCATCTGGTGGACGCCCTTATCCACAGCGACTTACATTTATCTCATTTATACATTTGAGCAGTTGAGGGTTAAGGGCCTTGCTCAAGGGCCCAGCAATGACAGCTTAGTGGGTGGTGCTGGGATTTTGAACTCACGACCTTACAATGAGTAGTCCAACATCTTAACCATTGAGGTGCCACTGCCCATTGCCACTGACATTTTCTTCCTAATCTGTATCTGCTGTATCTGTAGCTTATATCTGTTTCATCATAACACTACTGTTGTTCCAATGTAACAATTTAAAAAATATTTGCATATTTTAACCATTGATCAATGGGGTTCAAAAACTGCCTTTATGCTACTACCACACTAGGTGTCTCTTATTTAGTTAGTTGTTACTAGCTAGGACTAGGACAGCTCTTTTATCATATCAGCACAAAAGGCACAGCGGCCAGCAAGTTTTCTTTAAAGAAACGCCACGTGTGAAGACAGCCTTAGACTTCCATTAGCTTCCATTATAAGTGAGTTTGGAGTAAACAGTTTTTTTTTTTTGTTTTGTTTTTTGTCATTTCTCAGTGCAGGGTGAGTGTTGAAATTGAATTCAAATGCAAATTCATACGTCTTGAAATTCTTGTCCATGGTAATCACACATGCACTAGAGATACAGTGGATAGAGATGGAAAACCAGTGGAAGAAGGCTGAGAAAAAAGGACATTCAATCGGTTTACAGTGCCATAGGCGAAGCTAAAACGAGCATCGGTACGAAATGATTAATATGCATAACAAAACACAGAGTCTGTCTGCACTTGACCCGTAAACATGGCCCCAGAGACCCAGAAAAGATAAAGCTTTCATATATAAGGTAATCTTTCATTTCAGGAAGAACTGTGTGTTCAGGAGAGGAATTACTGTACCTGAGCGCAATGGATGTTCCGTTCACAGTTGCCGAGCAAGCTCTGCTCGGGCTAAAGCTCCCCTGGCGGGCATAGCGCATGTCCCCACAGCACAGGATCATGAGGAAGGCTCTGCGAAAAGCCCGGTTCAGAAAGGCATAGAGGAATGGGTTTAAGCCTGAGTTAATGTATCCCAGCCACAGCCATGTGGTCCACATCTGCCACGGCACGCTGTACTGGATGAACGGGTCCAGCACGTTAGTGATGAAGAATGGTGCCCAGCACAGGCAGAAGCAGCCCATAATGACTGCCAGCGTCTTGGCCGCTTTGGTCTCGATCTTCATGCGGCTGGAGCCGGGGTGTTCGTGACTGTAGTAAGAGGGTATGGGAGTGGATCCGGCGCGCCGCAGTATCCGGATCTGCCGAGCATGCTCCATAGCTGTCACATAGATGCGCTGGTAGGCGAGGATCATCAGGCCCAGAGGCATGTAGAAGGCCACAGCTGAACAGATGAGAGCGTATGGTCTGTTCACCATGAATATGCAGGATGTCCTGTTTAAGCCGTGGGTGAGCTTCCTCTCCTCAATCTGAAGTATGAAACAATGTTTTGTTTTATTTTTTTAAAATTTTTTAAATAAAATATTCCAAAACAAGAAGAAAACAATACAAACAAATAGAGCTGGGCAATGTGATGATATGACAGAGATCATGATTTCTTTCATTTTCGTGGGAATCAATGAGCAATTTGTGAACAAGTAGTTCAGTGGATGTTCCATACTTAGTAGTTCAATAATTTATTTCTCTTGTTGACCATTTGTTCATACATGCTATAGTAGATGGCTGCTTTTGCTTTCTCTCACTGTCTCACAAGTGTCTGCCTCACCCACTTTGTGTAAACGTTTCTAACATTGGACTCTCTTTGGACTGTAAAATATCTGTTCATGGCTATTTGTCTGTTTCGCTATCCAGTTTTGCCTAGCTTGCCTGGATGTGAATGTTTTTCAGTGTATCTAGCACCTGTATCTATATTTATAATGTGCTTGAATGCTAATAGGTTATTTTGGATGTGTCAGCTCTTAGCACTTTAACACTTTAACAAATTCATATGAAATGGTGGCCTCCTTTTTGATTTAATGTTACTGCATGCTGTGTATCATAAAAATGTGTTCATGTATTGTAGTCTGATTTTCTTTTTTCTACTTCAATGTTTGGATTTGTTTTCAGAAGAATAAATTAATAAATATATAATAGATCCCTGTCCCCGATGCGGGTAACATTACATCACAAAAGTTAGGGAGGCCATATTCTGGTTTTTGTGTCTTAATAGTGTTCAAAACAGTGTTACTACGAATGCAGATTTTAATACACTTGACAAAGACACACTAGTAGCACTATTAGCATCACATAAATATATATAAATTCCTACATTCTTTTGAATGTCCATGGAATAAAATAAAATATTAGATGCCACGAGTGTACCTTCTGTCCCTTCTGCCATCATTTACACATTTGACTGGCCATGTAATATGAAGCAATGTGATAACATGAAATAAAAATGACCTTATATGACTACCGAGAGTAGGCTAATGGCTGAGAGGCAGAATTTGGCCAATAGTTGCTGCAAGCCTTTTAGAATCGACCAATCAGTGTGCGAGAAGGCAGGAATTACAGAGACGGGTTAAATCAATGCAAACCTGCATACACATGATCCAGTATTAGACCATAAGCACATCATAATGAAAATAAATCCGAATCCCGGACATTTTCTCAAATTTAGAAATCCCGGCCGGACTCTTTTTTAAGGTATGAAAAAGAGGACGTACGGTCACCCTAACGAAATCATTTCAGAGAAGAATTTGTGAGAACAATTAACTTTGCGCAAAATTTATTCGCGCATGCACCAGGAGGTTGCTCACGTGAGTCACGACCGGCAAGAGAGAACCAGAACTATAATCAAGCAGCTGTCTATATTGTATTAGGTCAAACGATTAATTTCTATGGTTTTAAATGAAATCCTGATAGTATTCCCATTTTTTACTAAATATACCTGTAATCTGATTACTTTCTTTTTTGATGTGACTATAACAGATTATAGGTACCATTTTTTTGTATCCTGATTACGTAACGCCATTACATGTAATCCGTTACTCCCCAAGCCTGCTCGTGTTACTCAGCAAGACTCCGGCCAGTTGATCTCTAATGGACCCTAATCATAGATGGCGTATGTAAAACACAGGTCACAGCGCCAACGCTCAACTCGGTCCTGCAGCAGCTGCACATTAGCCAAATGAGCTCCTCCTCTCTTTTGGCAGGTTATACTAAAAATATCTTTCTTTGAGGAAACTTGCAGAGTGCTTTTGCCGAATTGTATTTCGGGTGCACCGTTGCCAAGTAAAATTAATCTGATGAACGAGCAAATGAATTTCACAAGCAATGCTCGCACGCAGACATCGATTATCCACTTACAATGTCCTCGATGCCAATGGCATTCCAGTTCTGCATGATGGGGAGGAAGGAGATGAACAAGGGGATAACCCAACACCCCCCCAGCATCAGAGACACTCTCACAGGGGTCATCTTGTTCCTGTAGACCAGCGGCTGGCAGCAGATTGCATAGTACCTGCCAAACATGCGACATATAAGTGAATATGTGGTGTGTGAATAATAGATATCATTGAGTAACCGGGCGTATTGCATAACCCCCTTAAAACACCCATTAACAAAACCTTGTACCGCTTTTTCATACTGATTTCACCCAACCTTGTGAATCACATCACTTTTTCATCCTGAAGAATTTTTCCTCTCAGGCATGAGGCAAAAAAAAAAAAAAAAAACACACACACACACACACACAAAAAAAATGAGTCATCACTCGGCGGGGTGGAGAGAGGAATGAATGGCAACGTGGGATGAATAAAATTGTGAAGTCGGAGGCAAGGGTGCAAAAACGTGCATGCATGAAAATGTGTGTGTGTGTGAGTGTTTGTTTGATGGAGATGTGGAAAAAGACAGCAGAAGAAAGAACAAGTGTTGTTGCCGTATGGACCAGGTTAGCGTCCCTTTGCTGTTTGCTTTTTATCCAATCAATACTATCCGATGTCCTCATACAGCTCCTCCCAATCCTGTATCCAGACGCCCCAGTCTTCATACATACACAAAAGCTATTACGTATATACTGTAAGCGTCACGCTTCATAAAATTAAGCAGAAATTGTTATCTATTGGCACACTGATTATATATCTGCAGTCGACATTTAAGTTAAATCACTTTTAGAAGGTTGTATATAATGCTAGCTAGCATTACCTGGCTAATTCATAAAATCCCTCTACACTCTTAGTACTTTGTATATGTAGTTATCTGGCCTGGTGATATGAGCGCACTAGTGCAGTGCTTAGGTGAGCAAACATTAGCTAGCTACACATCTAAACCAGTTCATTTGGTGGTAACACTTCACAACTGCAACTGCAAATGTTTCACAGCCTTCTTTGCTCTTTTTTTTTTTTTTTTTTTTTTTTTTTAACCAAGGGTGCCAATATTAGTGGAGGGCACTGTATATAGGGGATCTGTTTTGTGAAAATGACTAATAAATGCATTATTAGCTGTGATCATTTTAAGTATTTACAAATATTAAACACACTTGTGCAAAGCATTCAGCATTAAGTAATTATCTGACTTAACATCTTATTAGTGTATAACTGCCAATACCTATAGGTTATACCTATAGTTTCTTGACTTCAGAGGGTACTAATACTACAATACGTGTCTCATATTTTAGATTTATGTGCTCATATGCAACATATACTGCCCTATTTTGCTATCAATAAGACATGAAATGATCTTGACTGTAGAATATGCGACACAAATTGTCTTACAGAAAGCCTTTTTAGTTCTTGTTAGCGTCTAATTAGTGATACCTAAAGCTCTACTTTACAGTATGAGACACATTAGTAGTATTCGTGAAATACTCAACAACAACAAAAAGTTAAATAGTCAAAAAAAATTTAAGTAAGTTAATGGAGAATATTTGTTATGCATTGCTACATTACAGCAATGAACATTTGTAGGTTAATATTTCTTTCTTTAGACCAAGACTGGCTAATAACTAATATAAGCATTTACATTTTAGACACTGAGGTATTGGAATAGGTTGAGGTTTAATAAAGTTGTAGATCTCCAGAAGGAAGGTAAGGCTTTGCTATTGGGAGTTAATGTTGGTATGATCAGTAATTATTCAGTTATTATTATAAAGAGCCAGAGTTAACTAAGACTCAGTAATTACTGATTAGTTCATAGTGAACTCCTACTAACATATTCAGCAATTAACTAGTCGTTCTTAGTAGTTAATAGGAATAAGATATGTGTTAATGAAGAACTACTTATTTATTCCTGCTTAGTTCCTGCATAGTTGGTTAGATGTTGTCCATTATTGTAAAGTGTTTCCCATTTGGCGTTAAATTGTTCATAGATACGATCAATGTTTCAGAGTCTGGAGGAGTGCTTGACTGGGAGTCCACACACTCCAAAAGGATTTCATCATATAAGCATACACAATTTATCATGTTTCTTTCTTTCTTTCTAAAATCAGCGACAGGCAACAGAGCTCTCATATTGTTGCTAAATATCCTGCAGCAGGAGACTTGATTGCGTAAAAAAATTGCGTAATAGCACAATCCTATATAAAATGATAATCAGTCTGTGAATGCTGCGGTGCAAACTACACACTTACTTCAAAAACACACGGGATAAAAAGAGCAAACGCGACACTGAATCTGAAGTGCATCCAAACATACTTATGTCACAAAGCACCAATCAGAAGTGAGTGATTAATAAACATAGACAGGTCAGCCTTGCACCATTGTGTGGGTTCTCAGCACTGATTTACAATGACCTGCTCTAATGAGGGCTCTCTATCATTATGATAAAAAGGCCCATGGTTATAACAAGACTATGCAGCCCAGATGGCTAATAAGGCAGCTGTGTAATAAACAGGAAGTGCTGTGCAATTCAGCCCACAATGATTATTTTAAGTAAATTGTCTTCATTTCTCGGGGCTAATTAGACCTCATTAACCTGCCTGATGCTCGTACCTGTCCAGGGCAATGCAGCACAGGTGCAGTATGGACGCAGTGGTGAGCAGCACATCCAGCGAGGTGCGCACCAGGCAGAATGTCTCTCCGTAACTCCAGTGGCCTGTGGTGAGCTCTATCGCCGCAAACGGCATCACTAAAAGAGCCACCAGGAGGTCTGCGAACGCCAGGGAGACAATGAAGTAGTTGGTCTTCTTCTTCCTAACATTTGGTCAAAGGGACAAGCCAATTAAATCAGATATTGTCCAATTAGTGCATTCTATATTCCAAATACTAAGTTTCAGATGGAGCTATGACTGTTCTATGGTATAAAGGCATTATACAACATCTCAAACCTCACCAGCAAGTCTGTGTGATACTCTGAACATCTCCACAAAGGCAATTCAATCACGCGTGTTCCACAATGCTAAACTGGTGGCTATAAGATTTATTTACTTTTTAGCTACATTAGCATAAAAACTAAAGAAGCTGACATCAAACACCAGAAAGCCTCTCCAGCTGTAGCAATTTGACTTGAGCAGTTAACAAGCTAGGTATGTTTAGGCTAGGTATATATTAAATCAAGGAATAAAAAACAAACACTAGCATACTGTATATTGTGTAAATCAGTTGTCAAGATTGCTAGCAAGCTAACTAACTTTCATTCAAACCATTACTCAGTTGACAACGAGTATACTGTGTGCAATTAGCCTCTGGCATCAATACAATTAATGTAAATGTATAATTATTTCATTTCAATGTATTAACATTAGTAAGATTTTTATGACATTTTACTCATGTTATATTTGACATATAATTGCATTTGAAGAGCTTCAATAGCTCTACCATTATTTGTTGTGTGAATCCCGATTGTGTGGAAGCACACGTGATGACAGGTGACAAATCAGTGTAAACTCATTCAGTCATCGTTTGAGGGTCATATCACTGACAGGAAGTGCCTCACCTCAGCTGCCTGTCCCTTGACAGAGCCACCATCACCAGTAGGTTACCAAGGACAGTCATAATGATAATAGATGCCAGGAAGAAGGTCAAAACGATTCTCTCCAGGGGGTTAAAAATGTGCTCACTCACCACTTCATCAACTGATCTGAAAGCAGTCAAAGGCAGAGGAATCAACACAGGAATTTTCCTGTACAAAATAATAAGAGAATTTTTAAAAAGCATATGAAAAATAGTGTAATGTGCATCTTGTTACTCCTCTGTGGGGTCGGCCGACGTGGCCATCACTGGTCATCTGCATGGAGACAGTCCGACGGGATTCCTCCACGCTAAACACTGCAGCGCCTCTGCAAATACACAAAGTAAGCTCAATTTCTCACATCGCAAAATACAATCACGTTCCTGCAGCATGGATACCAAAGTGAGAGCACTGGGACCAAATCGCATCACAGCTTTCAGATCTAAACTTCTGAACAAACCACAATCCAAACATTGGCAATGTGTGCTGTTGAGATAATGCCATTGTTTTCCTTTAACACTCTGACGCCTACATTAAGATCTTTCTAATTTTGCAGTTTAATATGATCATGATTATCAATCATTACAATTCAACAAATTAACAATAACCTCATACGATCAGATGCATAGGATAGGCTCCAGATCCACCACGACCTTGACCAAGATAAAGCACTTAATGAAAATAAATTATTATCTACTATTATACTAAATGAACTAATCTCCCAAAAGTTATTTTCCCATAACAGCATGTCCCAAAATAATTTATTCCTCTTATACCTGTCATGTAATATCAGAGAAGGAATGCTGGACTACAGTTTCCAGCAGCCACTGCACCACATCATCATGTTACAGGCGAGCAGTGGTAGCTCAGTGGTTAAGACATTGGGTTACTGATTGGAAGGTCATGACCCCAAACCGCATCACTGCCAAGCTGCCACTGTTGGACCCTTAACCCTCAACTGCTCAGATGTATAATAGAGATCTTTTTTTTTGCCTTAGTATTTTGCCACAAATACTATAGCTACTGTTTTGTGTTTCGTTTGTATTTATATTAGTTTGTATTTATATTATATATCTAGTCTGCACCTCCATCCGTCTCCGCCTCCAATCGTGACAATACCAAAACAATTTACAAGAACTACAAATTGATTTATTTTTTACATTTATTAAAGAATGACACATCATACTTTTACCATTTATAGTTACGTTGTGGAATGTCCATGAAACAAGTTAGTTCCTGTTATCCCTTACATCAAAGCCTGTCTTTTTCCCCTCTGAAGTTAATAAGACATCAAAGCCTTAATTATTAATATGTAAGTTGTTACAATAGAAACAGTAAGGGTTTGTAGATACACTACTGTCATTTCCCCTCGCGCTGAGTGCTCCGGCACTGCATGAACTTCCCGAAGAACGACAGCGAACGCTTCCGGGTTTTCACTAACTGTGTTTACTTGTGACACATGCGTTTGTTTTGGTTTCTGTCCTATCTCCGCCCCTGTTATGTTATTGGTTCTTTCCTAATGTCTCAGGTGTTCTGTGTTATGCCCTATGATTAGTTTGTATATTTAAACCCCCGTGTGTGTTCGTTCTGATCGAAGTATTGAGCGTCAGTGTTTGCCGCCTGAGCCATACCAAACCTTTGTTCCTTGCTTTATGTTTTCGATCCTGCCCCTCGTTTTCTCGTTTCTAGTCTACGCCCAGTTTATGCCCGTTTGTAGTTCTCCCGACCCACGCTTGTTCTTGACTACGTTTTTGCTTATTGATTTAGATTTGTCTGCCTCTCTCTTTAAATGAAGCTTTTAACTGCACTTACATCCGTCTCCACCCTGTTTACATGACACAGAGCTTCTGCTATAGAAAATGAATCAACACCTTCTGACCAATCAGATTTGAGAATTCAACAGTGTTGAGGTATACACGGCTTTATTATAGGACTAAATAACTTTTGACAAAACCAAGAAGATCAAATAAGAACCGGATGCACATATGTTGTATTAACGGACTGCCTTTCACTTCGTACAGTGTCATCCTTCTGACCTACTTAAAAACACACACACACTTCATCATCACACTATCAGTGCAAGAGTCTAAGTGCTCTGGAGTGCTAGCCATTTTTATTTAACAATCACGTAATGGCCAAAAAGGAACGATGACAGGTAACCTTTTAACCTTCAGATGTTTAATAGTTGTAAACATTTAGCAAAACTTGTTAGACATCATACGAGACAATATAATATCAGCAATGACTAAAACATCAATGAAGTGGATTTACTGTTAACACCCTGAAGTTGATTATTTTCCTATAACAGCACATCCCTGGGAGTTTCATTCTTCCTATTCCTATACTTCCAATTTGCCAAAAAATACTAAAAAAAAAAAAAAAAATTCTTAAAGAATGACACACCTTATTTATATATATTTATTCATTTGTGCTGTTGAATGTCCAGGAAACAGGTTAGTTCTTGTTTTCACTTACGTTATGGCAGCTAGAAAAACCAGCCTCTCTTCCTCTCCTTTTTCTCTCTATTTTATTTTAGACAAAAAGATTTACACCACTGATTGTTACAAAGCACTGACACTGCCTTCCATAAATGTTAAATGAACAGAAAACATAATTATATGAATGATTATATGGTTTTCTTTTTTAAATAACATTTTGTAAACTGCTTATCATTATGTTTATTATTACATGGTGTGCCCACCGTACAAGTCCCTGTATATTGTCATGTAACATCAGAGAAGGAACTCTGGACAGTTCCCAGCAGTCACTGCACCAAGCCATCATGTCACATGACCTCCTGCACCTGAACTTCATTCATGTTAACGAGCACTTACGGGTATTTATAGCCACAGTCTGCACTACACTTGTTTTCTTACGTTTGCCTTATTCCTCTTTTCTCTGCCTAGATTCCATAGTCTATGTGTGTAATCATTTGTGTTCATACTTTTGTTTTATTTCACTTAAATCGGCACTTGCGTCCTACTCGCATTCCGTGTCGTGACATATATGAGCTGTTAGAACAACGGCATTAATATAAACCTGTGGTCTGCACTTGCACTACTGTCAGTTGCACTGCTATGAGAGAAAATGAATCAACACCTTCTGACCAATCAGAATCCAGACATCAACAGTGCAGATATAAAGGCATTATAATATAAAGATAACAAAATATGCCTCTAAAAATGAATAAAAAGAAGAAAAAAAACTCCTTCCATGTCTTTCAAAAAAAAAAAAAAAAAAAAAAAGAATCAGTATAAGGTTTCATGTTTAGCATCCGCATCATCTTATTTGATGTTAACACATGTTTTAAAGAGGATTATTTGGGATAATCTTTTAAACCCGAGTCCAACAGCACCATAAGAAAAAAGACACAGAATGATATGAAGCAATGCGGTGGACTAACTGTAACAAGCCCAGTGCTGTCGATTCATGCAGAATCATCAGTGACAATCATGTCAGATGATTACAGAGTGACACGCCCACTTAGAGTTGAGCTCCATTTGGGCTGATATCTTTTAGCCCGTTTTCATGTTATGGATGCATCAGTCACCATCAGTCGTGTTATGGACTCAGGCGTGGGTGTAATGAACATGAACAGGCTGTATTATTTACTCTATCATCCTTCTTTTTTCTCCCTGATATGCCTTTTTAGGAGAAGCTAAAAGGTGACAAATTGAGCAGACATTGTCCAACTAACATACAAATTACACAATATTACACACAATTACACTAATGCAGTAATCCCCTTTATGTATTACACATGTGCATTTGGGATAATTTAACGTGTGTAATAATTTGCCCCAGTATTGCATTTACAGCATTTAACAGACACCCTTATCCACAGCAACCTCTTATTATTATTATTCTTATTATTATTACTATTACTACTACTACTAATAATAATAATAATAATAATAATAATAATAATAATACCACTGGATATAATGTATTGGTTAAATTTGTCACTTCTTCGCTGGTTTGATGCAGATGAAAATGATTTTATTCAGATGCTATGGCCTTCACCAGATGTGAACACCTATGTGACACTTCATACACTTTACATGCTTGTTTTTTAAACCCATAAAACTAATAAAAAATTACAAGACTAGTATCCACTTGAGCACGATGTATTACTGATTAAGATTTCAGTCACAGAACCCAGATGATTGATTTTGAATTTTAATAATTATTGCGGATATTGGTTATGTAACACAATAAGTGGTCACATAAAATGATGAGAAGAAAGAAAGAAGGTTCATCAGCCCTACCTTCAGACCCAATCCATACAGTCCATATACGAAAAAAATACAAACTACTAAAACATCAATTTGTTGACTGATGACTTCTAAGGCTGGGAAAGACTGAAAAATGGCCATATAAAAATTAATTATGGCTGTTTTTCTTACATGAAACCAGACATTATAGCATTATAAATGGAGGTTAGGGGGAAATGTAAAATATGGGCACTTTGAACATGCTAAAGAAATTCTCCTAATCAGCTAAATAGAAATAATAGGGCAATGTTAATGTCATATTTTGGTAATAGTTTTCTTTTTTTAACATACTTCAAACCTTTCTTTTATTCTAGCAAGATAATCAGCTCTTGCATTAAAGTCAGAGTTAATCCACTGCATGTGGCATGTAGTTTTTCTTTTTTTCTTTTACTATGCAGGAAAACCTGTTCCTAATTAAACTGTAATAAAAACCCATATGTACATAAATCAGAAATTGTGAAAGAAAAAGCGAATGGAATACAAACAGACAGTGGTTACACCACATGATTTTTGGTCACACCGCATGCTATTTTCAAGTTCTCTAATTTAATAGGCACAGAATTGACCACTGAAGCAAAACAGGACTTCTTCTCACCAAAGTCCATTATAAAATTTGTGATAAATTATAGATTTACAGATAAAATTTGACTGTTTTGTTGAGGTCACACAACATGACAGCCATATGTGGCATCTGCAAAGCAGTACCTAAAAGGGTGCAAGTTTCTTACAAATCTTCTAGATGTTTCCAAGGATCCTTGGCATGCTGCTCTATGATGTGACTTTTCATTGGATTGTTTTCCACATAGAAGTCACATAATGGTCTTTTCTTCATTGGTCACACTAGATGATATTTTGTCAAATGAACAACTTTCATTAAAACGATTACTTTCGTTTAAACAGTTTTGTTGTCAGAAGTTCAAAACACTTTTGAAATGACGCCAAATTTTGCAAAATAAAAATATGAAAGGATTTAGGAATTTTAAACAAGTTTTCAGAATTGCACTAATGGTCAGACCACATGATATTTTAACTCTAATAATAACTGACAAATGACCAATACAAAAAACTGAGAAAACTAGTGGGTACATGCATTTTATGAGAAATACTAAATATTTATAGCAGAGATTATTTTAGCGGCATTTGCCCTATCATCTGTAGATTGTGAGTTAGAATCCTGACACCACCCATGGCAGAGAGAGTAAAACTGGCCTTGCCCATTGGGTGGGATGGTTAGCATACTCTCTCTCCCCTTGCTACATATGCATACACTTTCTTGTTTAACATAAAAGCTAACAATCTATCAAAATAGCTGAACCATATGAGTCTAACAGAGTTGGGCAGTTGTAGCTCAGTGGTGAAGATGTTGGACTACTGATTGAACGGTTGTAAGTTCCAACCCCAGCACTGCTAAGCCACCACTGTTGGGCCCTTGAGCAAGGCCCTTAACCCTCAACTGCTCAGATGTATAAATGAAATAAATGTAAGTTGCTCTGGATAAGAGCGTCTGTCAAATGCCATAAATAGAAATGGAGTTAGCTTTCTAACTCGGTCCTCAAAAAACAGTGATTTTTGCAACACACTGAAAAACTAATAGAAACATTTTGTGTATACTAATAGAAAAGAGAGTTCTTCATGAGTTTGCTGGATGATTCTACATACAAAAAATCCTCAAAACTCTATATTTGGGACTAATTTAGACTAGCTAATCAACCTCTAAGTCTGTTTTTGAAAGATTACTCAGAATAAACCTACATGGACATGGGAAGAACATGTGAAACTCAGCATAGACAGTTACCCAAGCTCAAGAACAAACCCCAGAGCTGTGAGCCACTGATGCTACCTGCTGCGGCACCATGCCGCCTCCTATTCATGTCCACACTAAAAGGGTCAAGTGTGGTTTAACAGCATAGGAAACAACTGACTGACTTGAAAAAAAAATGGGGGGTTTGCTGGAACCAGATCAATAGTCCCTGGAAATGCATTTGGAGACAGGCAGCCAATTCCAAGTGAGACTATTTCCTGAGTCTTTCTTTCTCGCATGAGGCTGGAGTGCAAATGGGCACAAGTCCATCACAGCACACAAAAACCATAAACATGCTTTTACTCTCACCTGGCAAGGACAAAACGGGAAAGAAGGAAAAGAAGTGCAGGTGTCAAAAACACACAGAAACATAAAAGGATAAACCAACAAGGTAGGACTAAGAGTATGAGTTAAGCAGTACGGCAAAAACTATATCGTATTACATTTGCTATTATAATCACCTCCACTCTTCTGGGAAGGCTTTCTAGTAGAATTTAGAATTTCGCGTGGCTGTGTGGGAGTTGTTGAGTTGTTCTTCCACTCCAACCGTGGAAAATCATATCTTCATGGAGCTCACTTTGTGTACAGGGGCATTGTCATACTGGAACATGTTTGGGCCTCTTAGTCGCAGTCAAGGCATCCTATACAGTTGTGCGCTCTCAGCTTTGTGGCAACAGTCTTGGGAAGACCCACATATGGGCGGGACGGTCAGGTGTCTACAAACCATTCTGGTCATATAGTGTAATTGCAGGTAGAATCTAAAATTGAACCATGCTACTGTATATGACTGGTCTGAGGAATCATTTGAGACAGTTGTTTGGATTTGTCTCTTTACTATGGAACAGTTAATGATAAGATCTTGTTTTATAGCAAATGATTAGATTTAAATATAACAAATATCTACTGGAAAAGTTATTGCAGTGATTGGAAAAGGCCAAGGGGGAGTATAGGGAGGATAATATCCATGTAACAAAAATGCATGTGCACCATGTTGCCTACAACTAGCAAAGGCTGGGAATAATAAGGGTTTGTTTTTGTTGTTGTTGTTGTTGTTGTTTGCTAGTTTCAGGTGTTTTGTTTGGTTTTTAAGATGTTTTGCTGAATTTTATTACCTCTTTGATAAGAAACATGCCTGTTCTAGAGAACGCAACTGAAAAAAGTATGTCTAAAACTGCTCAAAACAAGCTGATAGACTGTCATTATTAATGCCATCTTGTCCCACCAAAATAATAACAAAGCATCGCTGAGGGATGCATTGTGCAGATATATGATGCTTTGCTCCATTTGTTATGGAGACAGTACATACGCAATAGCCAGAGAACAAAATGTGTGTTATTTGGGCCAAAGACTTCACATTACTTTAACAGCTATTTCAAATCCGTGTTAGAAACACCATTCTTGTTGATCCATTTCAGATTTATGGGTCTCTCCCCATTCAAATAGATATGAGTCAGGTGTTTTATGACTGAAAAGAACTGCCTGAAAGTGTTGCCAACATGGCTGCAAAGTGGACAGACTTTACTAGAAGGACTTTCGATGTAGTGCACTATTAACACCAAGATGATGGATTAAAACCAGGGAAACACTGTGTATAACACAACCCCCGTTTCAGTACCCTTTTTACCATGCCCTGGTCAATTTCGCCTCACAACTGGGAAGTGCCTAACATTTTCTTCACACAAGGAGAAGGGGACAGCAAGGAGTGGATTTTAAAGTAAAAACACACTCGCCCTTGGCAGTGATCATAAACATGCGTACAATGATTGCTTCTGTGATTTGCATAGTACATTTACTTTGTAACAATATACTTTATAGCCGTTGAAACGTAAGTGATAACAGGAAGTAAATTATTTTGCGGACATTCCAAAACCTTAATCATAATTATAATTATGTAAAAAAAAGTATTATGTGTCATTCTTTAATTATTAAAAACAATTCACTGTTGAAAAATTGCTGTGGTATAAGTGAAATAAAACACTTTTCAGAAAATAATCAACTTACTCAATAGTAACTAAATCACCGGTCCTTGGTTATTTTCCTATAGCAGCAGCACTGTTTTATTTCTTACTTATCATAGCATAATTTATCAGGATATTATAAAAAGTTCGTCCTGTCCACCACCCATATAAATAGCTTCATTTTTAACCATTGTTTAAACTGGATGTTTAGTCTAACACATGGAATGATTTTGTATTAACTGGGACTAAACAAAAATCCCTCACATTCTTACACAAATCTATTAATTACTGCTGCATTATTTATTTGGCAAGGTGACAGGCTAGCATGAATGCTAGCTAGCATGAACTGCAAGAACATAACAATAATTTAGCAAGAGGACAGGTGTGTCATCTCAGTAACTCATCAGCGCCAGATCAAGATGCAATAATAGTCTAAAAGATCTTGGCTTCTCAATACCTGCTCCGGGACACGGACTCTTCGCCAAAAACCTGCCTCCAGAATAAACAGCTGTGTGGGGAAATAAGTCAACGTGATAAATAACAATTCATCCATGGAACCAATTAATAGGATCGAGTTTAATCTCAGGCTGCAATAACTCACTGAAGCACAGGGACCACGGTAAAAATAAATACTATTAAATATAAAAAATATTTCCATGACTGACAATCATATTTTCCTTCTCACTTCAATATGGACGGACATGAGCATTTTCTGCAACAGAACCCACAGCATGGCCATAACAGATTAATGTGATGCAAACACATGAGGAAAAATTCTTCCAGTGACAAATGCTCTGATTATTAATTTTAACACCTTCCCACACAGCCCCTTTTTTTCACCAGACAAACTGAAGGCTGCATTCGCGCTGCATTCACATTTAAAAGAATTGAAACAGAAAAGAGAGATATGAAGATTTAGCAGGTTAACTTTTAAACAAACTCTTTCCAGTTCCTCTAGTCGAGCTTGGAGCTCGGCCGGATGTGCATTACTGGCACGACAACAAGTATCAGGAATTTTTGAACAAGAGTGAAGTACAAATGTAGCCCATCTGGGTAGAGGTGTGCATCAGGACTGGGATCCCATAGGATGGATGCAACAAAAAAAGTAGCGTGTGTGGGCGGTTTTACTTCCCTGTGGGCATCAGTCATGAACTTCATGAGACAAACAATGATTAATATGTTTTTATTAATAAAAACATTAACATGAATACTAACATACAGCATTTGGTGATTCATTTATCCTTGGTAACTGTCTGGTCAGGGTCATAGTGGTTTAAATTCGGCTACTGTTTTGTTTATATTTTTGGAAATAGAACCAAATAAATTCATTAGAAATAATAATAATTGAAATGAGAAATTTTCCAGTTTCAGCGATGACTGAATGTTTAGAGTCCACGTTCCGCTACACGCTAGATAAGGTAACTCCATTTAAAAGAAAAAATATTTAGAGAGAAAAAGCTTACACCCTGGTATAACAATCACACACACACACTTTAAAACAGACCACTCGACAATTAGAACGTAAATGGCGTCAAACCAAATTGGTAGTATTTCAAACAGCATGGAAGGAGAGCCTCCTGAACTATAGAAAATCTCTCCATCTTAATTGAAGATAACAAAAATAATCCTAGATTCTTATTCAATACTGTAGCAAAATTAACTAGGGATATAACCACCACAGAAACTTGTTTAATTTAATTAATTTCTTCATCAAAATCAACTTGTACACTAGATTCCTAACTTACATATTACTTTAAATAGATTATTCCAGAAGTAATCCAACCGCTTCTAAAAAATAATCAATTCTTCCCTTAGGACTAACTAGGTACTTAAATCATTTTAACTAGCAGTTGTTAAACCTCTGATTAAAAAAAAAAACCCTGACTTTGATCCCTGTCAATTGTCCAGCCATAGACCAATATCAAATCCCCCCTTTATCTCCAAGATCTTAGAAAAGGTTGTAGCACAGCATATGCTTGTACCTACATAGGAATAACATTCATGAAATGTATCAGTCAGGATTTAGGCCTCACCATAGCACAGAGACAGCGCTGGTTAAAGTGGTAAATGACCTACTACTGATCTACTACGTGAGCAAACTTTGGGTCTTTTATGATCCTCCATACCTACTTCGATCAAAAGGTGCAGGCTATTTGTTGGTACATTGAATAGTGAAGGCTACAGCAGGGGGAAGAGCTTTCTCTTACAAAGCCCCACAGTTATGGAACAGCCTTCCAATTAGTGTTTTGGATTCAGTGTTAAGTCCATGCTGGAAACCTATTTGTTTAGTCAAGCTTTTTGTGAATAGTTTTTTTCTTAGGTAAAGGAGCAGATCTAAATGGCTCACAGGCATATAGTGTTGTGTTGAACTGGGATGTTTGGATGCTGTCCCCCCCCCAACCCCCAACCCCCCCTTTGTTGATGGTGGAGGGGCTGGCCTCCTTATGTCCCAGGTCACCCTCATGTCTGTGTTACCTTCTGGCTCTCCCTTTTAGTTATGCTGTCATAGCTAGTCTTGCCGGAGTCCCTGCTTGCACTCACACAAAATACATAGCTCTTTACCATTATGGGACAATAACCATACCTAATAATCTCTCCCTCTCTTTCCCTCTCTCTCCCTCTCTCTTTCTGTCAAGCTACACACGATACTCCTGAGATACCAGTATTCCTGACCCCTTCTGGTCTACACACCTGCATGATCCATCCTGATGCCCTACTTCTGGTTGGCGTTCTCATCAATTGGAAATGCTGCTGCTAAGGATGGCCCCACATGGTGCAGCCTAAATATCATTGAGATTGCTAAGGATGGGACCACTTAAAAACCATAAGATGGCTTTGGACCTCAATTCATATGAGCAGTTATGCTATGATGGCTAGGACTACAACTGTCACAAACAGTTTTGCACTCGAGTCTCCATCAGTGAACTGGGGAGAAGTTCAACAAAACAGACTTCATGTAAAAACTGTAATGAATTTTCCTGGTTACACAATAGCACTATTTGACCATGTAGTATTAGCACATTGATAGAAGGGAGTTACTTATTTATAATCACACTATCCGTTTTGAGTCTGGTTCCTCTCGAGGTTTCTTCCTCATACCGTCTCAGGGAGTTTTTCCTTGCCATCATCGCCTCTGGCTTGCTCATTAGGGATAAATTCATACATTTAAAATCTATATCCTGAATTTACATATTTCTGTAAAGCTGTTTTGGGACAATGTCCATTATTAAAAGCGCTATACAAATAAAACTGAATTGAACTGGATTGAATTATGCATTTACCCATTTCTGTTTGAATGCTACTAGCCAGGTAGCTCCACTCTGTCAAATACTGGAGGTTTACTTTAGCAGGAAAAAAGAATTCCTCTGATTTTATAAGATAAAATTACATTTCCCTCTATTACTACCAGGTTATTTTAATCATTTTCATTAAAACTATCGTAAAGGTATTTTATGATAACGTTATTAAATTTGGCAAGATTGGTTGGCAGTAGATGGTACCTTAAACGATTAAATAGTAAACTTGTGCCATCACTGCTCCCTCTACTTTCTGGAATCCATCCAAAATTCCTGAGCATGTCACACTTATCAATATAATTGTATAAATCATGCAGTGATTTATGCAGTGTATATTTTCTCATTCCCCCTAAAAATGAATTCCTGGCTACGCCACTGGATGTGGCGATATGCCACAGTGTGTCATACAGAGTCAGAAACCACATCGACAACAGATCTGCCAACGCTAAATGTGGTAGACATAACCTTCCCTTATTAGCATCATAGTTCCAGTGCAAAACTACAGAAGTAAACTTCACACACCAAACATGTCTCAGCTGATCGACTGCATTTGGGATAAAGGAGACAGTGTGTACGCTACACTTTCGGGTTGAATTATTGATTCGAACTGCTGTGTTTATCAGGCCATAAATAGAAATTCAAACACAAAATGAGCAAAAATTCAGAAATTTCATCTTACACACACTAAGGGAGGTTTCATTAAGCAGCACTCACACACACACACACACATTGAGCGCAAAGTTTACTCCAGTAAGCCACAGATTTATAACAGATCAAACTGTACATGCTGTAAGGGTTTATTAAAGAACGCCAATTCTTAGAAAATAACAGTTTTAACAATGTGCACGCAAAATAATGACCAGCTCATCACATGTGGATGAAACTTCAGGACAGCGATGAAGTAAATGAAATTTAACGACACTGTAAGGAGTTTTAGCTTGTGGTGTTGCCTAAAGCACTGAATAAATGTATATGTTAAAGCACAGCGCCGGATTCTGGATTCTGATTGATCAGAAGGTGTTGATTAATTTTCTGTAACAGCAGCTCTGACACTAGTGCAGCTGCACATCACAGGTTTATATTAATGCGCTCATTCTAATGCATTATCGTTTCTATAGTAACGATTATTCACAGGGTCTTGCACCACACAATCTAACCCTAACAGTAAGTGGATTTGTGGTATAAGTATAATAGTTATGGTATGGTAAAGTTTTCTGTGAGGAGAGCCTGCTATAACACACTTATAACACACAAATTTACATCGAATAAAAACATTGAAATTATTTTTTCTATAGTGGTCAGATCACCAAAACCACATTTGTTCAATAACCAGTGAACGCTTTTGGGGTCATTTTTAGGGTTAATGGTTAATTTGAATATTAAAAAAAAAAAAAGAAAAAAGAAAAAAAAAAAAAAAAAGTCTGCCTTAATGTCAGAAGAACAAAATAAAATAAAAACTTTGTTTGTTGATTAGATTAAGTGTCAGACATGAAAACTATACAAACTTGACCACAATGTCATGCTCCTGTTTTAATTGCTTTGAAAAGTTCTTTGAATTTTGTAACTTACTGTACAAACCTACAACCTACTGCACATGATTCAAAACAAATGTTAGAGAAATATTTGTGGGGTTTTTTTGTTTGTTTGTTTGTTTGTTTGTTTGTTTTTAGAGAGAGAAATTGATAACAGAAAAAGCCGCATTCACAAATTCATTGTTTTATTCTATTTGGCTATTGAACTTTTGGAAAAACAAATAAGCACCATATTTGTGAATGATAACATGCATAGACAAGCATCATTTTTATTTATATGGAATACAATTTTACATTGGCCCATCATTTAAAATGACGACGTGACGCACGTCTGGCGCAAATTTTGCGGCATAGATAATATAATGTTGCATTCATTTTGAACAATAAGCTATCTTTAAATGACACTTTACATTACAGGAAATATTTCACCCAGTTTGGTAACTGGTGCATAAGAGCATTAAACAAAGCTACTTTTGCATGAATCTCAGGCATCAGTATCCTGCTCCACGGCGCGTAATGTAATTCAGTAAAAGTGCCTTCAGCACTGAGAACTTTACTCACCCCGGCACTGTGTCCCTCAGTAATGCAACTCCATGAACGCTGCATTTTTATCTCCTGCCATTCACTTGTCTGAAAGCTCCTAGTCCATATAGTGAGAGGAGAGGAGTCAGGTGAAAGAGCGCTTGTTGAGGTGTGTATAGTAAGGTGAGCACGCATGCACACACGCTCCCGTTTGCCTGTTGACGCGTTTAGCAAAGGCGCTCAGAAAAGTCAGCAATCTGCCTTCTGGAGCAACAGCGCCTCCCGGTGGGATTCAAATATATTTCTTGGATGGAAATAATATTCATCCATCAATCCATTCACTCATCCATTGACCCATCCATCCACCCACCCACCCATCCATTCATCCATCCATCCATCAATCCATCAATCCATCAATTCATCCATCCATACCAGTTATCCTACACGGGGTTGCAGTGGAGCCTGGAGCCTATCCCAGGGAACTAGACGGGTGCCAACCCATCACAACCCAACACACGGCACAATCACACACACATTCACACACTACAGACAGTATTGAAATGCCAATCAACCTACCACATGTGTCTTTGGACCGGGGGAGGACACAGGAGTAACCAGAAGAAACCCACAAAGCATGGGGAGAACATGCATATTCCACACACACACACACACACACACACACACACACACACACACACGGGAATCATGAGGTGGGAATCGAACCCCCTGGAGGTGCGAGATGCTAAATATTTATGTAGCCTATTTATTTCATAATATTATATAATAATATCACTATTATTGTGGCACAAGACCTCAAAACACACTTTGAGAGGTCAAATACTTTTGACCAAATCCTTTAAATATTGAGCAAGCCAATACAGTGTCATTATGAGGTTCTTCATTCTGAGTAAAACTCAAAATCCTCTTTCCAAAAATGGTGCAGTATTCCTTCACACTAAACATGCCGAAGGTGAAGTTAAAGGTGCAGTGTTTTGACACCCGTAATAATTTTAATCTTTTTAAAGGTACCTGGGGGTATCTTTATCAATGCTGAAAGGTATATACAGGTTTTAGAGCAACATACGCTTCCATCCAGATTCTAACCCTTCTTTACTTCTGAAAGACTCTGCTTCTCTAAGATACTCTTTTTATACACAATCACATTCCTGACCTGTTGCCAATGAACCTAATTAGCTGCTGAATGTTCCTCCAGCTGTTTCTTTTTAGTTACACTTATTTTTCCAGCCTTTTGTTGTCCCCATCCCAACTTTTTTGAGAGGTGTTGCAGCCATCAAATTCAAAATCACCTTATTTTTCTCTTAAAATGGTCCTCAGTTTAAACATTTGATATGTTTTCTATGTTCTACTGTGAATAACATGGGTTGATGAGATTTGTAAATCATTGCATTCTGTTTTTATTTACATTTCTATACATTTTACACAGCATCCCAACTTTTTTGGAGTTGGGGTTGTAGTAATCTGATTACTTTTGACATGCGGTAATCAGTAATGTAATCAAATTCCAATTTTAAAGTAGTAATTAGTAATCTGTAGTGGATTACTTTTTTTGAGTAACTTACCCAACACTGAATGTTGTTGGTTCTTTCCTAATGTCTCAGCTGTTCTGTGTTATGCCCTTTGATAAGTTTGTGTATTTATACCCCTTGTGTTTCATTGTCAGGTTGCGAAGTATTGTGTGTCTGTGTTTAACTGTCAGAAGCATACCAAGCCTTTGATCCTCGTTCGCTGATTCCTGGTTTTTGATCCTGTTTACTCCTCGTGGTTATTGATTCTTGCTTCGCCTAGCTTATCCTGTTTGCCGTTCTTCTGACCTTTTGCCTGTTTTTGCTTTACGTTTTGGATTTGTCTGCCTTTGTCTGCTTTTTTAAATTAAAGAATAAAACCTCATATCATATCCATTTATAGTTACATTTAATGCTGATAAACATCTGGGAAACTGGTTGTTTCTTGTCATCAGGTATAAAAGGTTGTTCCCTCAACAGCCTCTCTTTTTCTTTCTCTTAATGTTAATAAACAAACTTACTGTGTGTGTGTGTGTGTGTGTGTGTGTGTGTGTGTGTGTGTGTGTGTGTGTGTGTTATTAACTTCTAGAGAGATAAAAAAGAAAGGCTGGTGAGGTAATGATTTTTTATAGCTGTTATAACAGTGAATAATGTAGGAACTATACTGTAACTTGTCTCATGAAGGTTCCGCAACAATTAAATGTAACTATAAACAGATAAATAGTATTATGTTCCAATCTTTAATAAATATAAATAAAAAATGCAATCATTGGCAAATTGCTCTGGTTAAACACTTTAGGATGTGCCGTTATAGGAAAATGATCAACTTTAGCATGGTAAAAGTAACTCCACTTCTTCACACCTCCCCGTCTTATTTTGTTACTTATTATTTTCTTAATGAACTACATTATGTACATTTTTCATTTTATCCACACTGTCACTGAGTGCTCTGACAGTGATAGACGTCATGCTGGTATAAAAGCATGTTCAGCATGTTTCATGTTTTCAACCTTATGCATGGAGTTAAGCCTTTCAGCCTCGGAGGAAAAATCTATCTCACTCTGACTAAGACTAAACGATGGTGTTGTTGTGCTCTGCATTTATTTGTTTGACCGGTGTTCTAAGCTTATTAGTGGGCTGTTTGTTCATTTCACAGTACTGCATATTATTTGTTAGATTAAAACCTCGCGCCTTATCCTCCACTAAAGTCTTTTATTATTGCTGCAAAGCCTCAAAGGGCAATTCGGGTGAACCGGGATACTCAAAGAGACTGATCTGAACTGTTCATTTCCATCGGTTTTCTTCTGGTGTTAAATCAAAGATACTCATTGTTATTCACTGTTCCATAAATATCCTGCTAATATAAACTCATTAGATAATATAAACTCGAATGTAGACGAGTGTGAGCAAGCTTTTGTTGACCAAGAACACATTATTATTATTAATATTGTTTTTTTTTTGAACAGCTATAATAAAAGTAAGTATCATTTTATGCATTTCAATATTATATTACTCTATCGCATGCTTTTCAAAGAAACATCCATCCTGCATATTCATCTTTATACAGTTGTGCTCATAAATTTACATACCCCTTGCAGAATCTGCAAAAGAGGCATCATTAAAATTTGCATTTAGTTCTTTTTTTTTTTTTTTTTAATTTCGTACTGCCCTGAATAAGATATTTCACATAACAGATGTTCACATATAGTCCACAAGACATAATAATAACTGAATTTCCACAAATGAACCAGTTCAAAAGTTTCTATACGCGTGATTATTAATACTGTGTGTTGTTACCTGGATGATCAACGACTGTTTTTATGTTTTGGGAGAATTGTTCATGAGTCCCTTGTTTGTCCTGAGCAGTTAAACTGCCCACTGTTCTTCAGAAAAATCCTCCAGGTCCTGCACATTTTTTACTTTTCCAGCATCTTCTGCATATTTGACCCCTTTCCAACAGTCTTTATATGATGTTGAGATCCATCTTTTCACACTGAGGACGACTGAGGGACACGTACTCGACTATTACAAAAGGTGCAAACATTCACTGAAACTCAAGAAGGCGACACGATATATTAAGAGCTGGGGGGTGTAAACTTTTGAACAGGATGATCGGTATAAACTGTTTTTTGTTTAAAGATCTTTTTTTCATTTAGTCCTGCCCTGCAGAAACTACGTAAGATATTTTCATGTTTGCCAGAAGACAAAATAATAACAATTTACGCCGATCATCCTGTTCAAAAGTTTGCACCCCCCTGCCTCTTAATGTATCGTATCACCTTCTTGAGAATCAATGAATGTTTGCACCTTTTGTAATAGTTGTGTTCGAGTCCCTCAGTCATCCTCAGTGTGAAAAGATGGATCTCAACATCATATAGTCACTGCTGGAAAGGGGTCAAATATGCAGAAGACTTGGCCACTGTGTAGTGCAGAAAGTAGCACACACTATAGTTACTATAGTTACAGCACTTGCAATATGAATTGCACCACTAAACCATCAACATCGCTAAATACCAAATGCTTTGTGAAAATCAATAAAGAACAGTGTTTTAAACCTACGTGTTAAACCTACTTGTCCGACAGGAAACTGTGAATGAAAAACCAATACCCCAGACATGAAATCTGCTTGTCCCGCGTGTCCGGGCTACTGACTTGTCCACTCCTGCTGTATTTTTCAACAGTAGGAAACAAGTGCAACTTCTGATTGTACTATCCTCTCACACTACAGGAAATGATAAGCTTCATTGCATCCCCTGACCATGACAGATACGAGAAACTGCAGACAAAAAAAAAAAATTATAAATAAAAACATTTGAGAACTCTATGTACACTTAAATATGCAGAGAGAGAGAGAGAGAGAGAGAGAGAGAGAGAGAGAGAGAGAGAGAGAGAGAGTGTAAGGAGCCGTTAAATCCCCATTGTTCTACACAGGCGTAACTCAGTGCGCTAACCTTGACCACAGACATGCCAGAGACCAGGATATGGAAAATAGTAGCTTTCAGATTTCAAATCCCCAGCACTGTTTATTCGTCTTTGATTAGAAACCTGCTGAAAGTTTGTCTTGCTAAATTGAAGCAACGTTTTCTCGAGAATAAATACAGCCTCTCTGAGCAGGGGCAGCTACCGGTTAAAAAGCCATGAGCACGAAGACAAACATCTCCCTGACTTGTATCCAATCGTTTTTGGGTTGTTGTTGTTTTTTTTTTTTTTTACCTTGTAAAGATTTATCTACTTAACCCTGTCCTGCCTGAGCAGAAGGCTCTGTCTGGTGGTGCTACAGGACACGAGTATAAACTAGCATTCAATACTTTAATCACAAATTCTCAATTTAGTTTAACAAAGTTATAATTCACTTCAAATCCTAACTCATTTTAAGCCACTTAGAATGCTGGTGTAATTGTTACCCAACCATGTCTTCAAAAAGACCATGAAACCTATGAACTTTGAACTACAAATAAACGACAAATGATCATATGAATTACTGCAAGCTGATTCACCTGGTGTCTTTTCGGGTGATAGAAAAATGAATACACGTCACCACTGTGGCTGCAACCTTTATGTTGAAAAGTTTTCTGCTACAAAAATCAACTGCACACTTATTTTATTGTTTCTGCAATGTAAGTTTTAACTGGTGATTAAGGTGGTTTTCACACTGGGGCACGGGACACTGAGTGTCCAGGGACACTCAAGCATCTGCGCTATTTTAAAAAAGGAGAGTTAAGTTTTCATTAAGGGTTCAGTGAATAATTCAGGTTTCCTCGCCTCCTAAATAGTTGGGAACGCTGTAGGTCTACATAGAACCTGTAAGTGTTCCACAGAGGTATAACCGAAGAACCTTTCAGGGCGAGCCCGCGCTCTGACCACTCCGTCTTCACTGTGACTCATGAACTTCAATCGTGTGCAAGACTTCATATGTAATTAAATTCCATGTTTTGGTTTAAACTACTTTCATTGGCATGCTGGTCTGTCTTCCTACATTACCTACATTTGCGACTACCTGCTGCTGGCGGCGTCAGTGAGAATCAGCACTTGTTTCATCTCCATCTAAACACAGCGATGCAGCAGAGCTTTAGTCCTTTACTTCGTCCAGCTCCCTCAGCTCCAACGGAATGTTTTCAATTTGATTTAAATAGCGCTTTGAACAACAGACATTGCCACTGAGCAGCTTTACAGAAATAAAGATAGAAATTTCACGTTTTTAAATTGATCCCTAATGATCAAGACAAGAAAAGAATTAAATGAATAAAATCGTGAGCCGACACGAGGAAGAAACCTTGAGAGGAAGCAGACTCGATAGGGAGCCCGTCCTCTTCTAGAAGACACCGGATAGTGAGATTATAAATCGTTTTTCTTTTATTACTGTATACTATAAAGTCAAGCAGTGTTAAGTGTGTTGAAAAGAACCTGAGTATGAGCATACCACCTTCACCGCCATCGTGCTCGTCACCCCACTGATCGCGTCTCTGCCTCGACTCGGCCCGGCCGTGTTGTACTGTATAGTTGTGTTGCGTTCCGGAACATTTGTGGTCTTCACCTCTTCTACCTCGGGGCACCTGTACAGTACCTTTTTCTCTTGATAGTGTCCTGTTATTAAGACGTACTGTGACATTTATTTCACATCTTAATGCTAACAACAGCAAGGCTAAGAAAAGGAAACAAGTGCTGCATTTTATCCCTATAGCTAATATCAGTTTAAAGCTTTGCTAACAGAAATTCAGACTTTTCAAATGTGAGTTCTTAAACTATAAAAAAAACATTTTTTTAGGACTTTAGGATTGATGTATTGTTTCTTATGGCTCTGATATCAGCCTCGACATAAACCAACATTCAGGCTCAGGCCTGACCTTCATCTGTTTTTTTGTTTTTTTTGCCCGCACATCCGTTCACATCAGTCAAAACAGGAAGTCGCTCCAGTTATCACCTGCTACTTATCAGCCTGTTGTGTAACAAAACGCTACATGAAATCCTGTCAGCACCACTTCGGACCCTCGCCAAGCAGGAGGACTCCACGGAGGACCACACAGATTAAACAAGCCCTTAACGGTCTGTTCATTACTGAGCATTGGATCTTCAATTTGCCCAGAACATTACAGTATTTTAATAATAGCTGTACACATAAAACCTTCATTTTTCCCCCTTTCAGCTCTGTTAGCAGCAAAATAATCATCACATTTTTATGGAAACTTTCTGGAGCCCAGAACAGGGTGTTAGCTGGACTGTTAATCATGCATGGCTGAGCCCAGATTCTTCTGC
>JANDJT010000081.1:20348158-20359359 GCA_024331685.1 Stegophilus panzeri | reverse complement strand
CAAACATTCACTGATGCTCAAGAAGGCAACACGATACATTAAGAACCAGGGGGGTGTAAACTTTTGAACAGGATGATCAGTGTAATTTGTTATTATTTTGTTTAAAGATCTTATTTTTTTCACGTTGTGCTATCCTTCAGAAGCTACATATGATTTTCCCAGAAAACGAAATACTAACAATTTACACCGATCATCCTGTTTAAAAGTTTACACCCCCCTGGCTCTTAATGTATCGTGTCGCCTTCTTGAGCATCAGTGAATGTTTGCACCTTTCATAATAGCTGTGTACGAGTCCCTCAGTTGTGTACGAGTCCACAGTATGAAAAGATCTACACACTCACACCCAATATTAACTATGCTGAAATATTTTAATCATGTTTTCCCACATTTTTATTTAATGTTAAATTAACAGTGGAATTCAGTGTCACTTTGCATTAAGCAGGCAAGCTCAGTACATGTTTTAAAAAGCATTTGAAATATTTTTAATTTGGTATTCATTTGAAAATACTTCCTCCGTTTTATAATTTATAGCGTGATTATGTTTAAATGTTTTATGTTCATTGTTGTTGTTGTTATAAATCTCATGCCTATGGCTCAGTTAAGTGTGAATTTTTAAAATAAAAGCAGATTGGTCTATTAATTCATACTTACCATTTATCACCACTAGATGAGGCAATCACACAGACCTTTTCCTCATACAGATCACATGTAAAGGCTTTAATTAACAGGTTTGGATTGTTGCTATGTTATACGGTTTGTGTTCATGAAATTAGGAAAATATATCGAAGAGTTAACGTAGAAGTACTGATAAAGTCATACAGGTCTGAATCATATAAGTCTGAAAGGGAGAATGTGGTGAGAAGCAGAATTTCAGGTCCACTTTGGTCAGTTATTTAATGGTGCGGATAAAAAGACACATCAGGCATTTATTCTGGTGTCCAGTGCTGGTTATTTCTTTCTTTTCTTTTTTTGGTAGTCTGATGGTTATTATTCTTTCCCTTATTCCAGAGACTCATGTTCTATGCTATCTTTTGTGGCTTATAATAAAAAGGCTATGGAAAATGACTGTTATTGCGTTCATCTCTGTGTGGCCTAACTGCTGTTTACATAACAGTTTATGTAGGTCATCGATTTTGTTGCCACTGATTCCACTACTCATGCTGTAATGGAAAAAACCCCTACAAACTCAAGCACAATGACAAGTTGCAAAGCTTAGCTTAGCATTTTTATAGAAAAAGATTAGAAGCCAGTAAGAAGAAGTAATTAACTGCACATCAGTTAGATGGCATATCATAATGTTAATAATTATTATTATAACTGTGAAGTAATTATGAATATTGATGGAAATATTTTAATTCTGAACCAACCACAAAAAACAAGCTTTATTTCATCTTTATTAATGATAATAATAAATCTAATGTAGAAAGCAGGCTGTCTATTAAGTTAGGCGATACTAGCTAGGATTGATAAGAGCATTGTTACTGTTATAGTGTGAGCATCATGTGAGTGACAAAATGCCCCGGACTGCAGATTTTCTGTGTTTAATCAGCCTAAGAATTAATAAAATTATCATATAACTACACTTAACCTTCCAATTAAACTTCTATTTTTCTATATTTTGAAAACTGAAACTGTCGATTGTCAACTTCCAAAATTGTGACAACCACAGATCTTCTCATAAACACAGTGACAATTGACCCTATTTTAATGTGGCAATATTTGTGGTAGTGGCTGATCACATTCTGTTGACCACGGTCTTACTAATTATAACATTAGGATTATATTTGCTACACTATTTCATTGTTATATAACTTGAGATCTGAGTTGCCAACTTATTGATTTTGTTGCCAGATTTGCCACTTTTTTAAACCTCTTTAGCAGCTTCTTTAAAAACAGTCTAGCAACAGATGTAGTGACTTTCTGAATAGACGTTAGTGACTGCCCTGCACTCGACAAGGTGAAACAGCAGGTTCGCTCAGCCCACCACCACCTTTAATCCCAATAACATTTCACTGGTCACCATTGTGTTAATCTCTATTCATGGTTAACGAATTATTCCATTCGTTACCATTTCCTTCGTATCTATTTCCAAATTCCTCAGTACCACTGCTTCATTTTGTCTGCATTGTTGAGTCTTCAGAAAATCCTAGTTCTTCATTAACATTTGATTGATATTTGATCTGCAAATGATTGTGACAATGCAATGAAAATGCAAATTAGTCGGACCACTTCTAGCAACTTTTTAAGCACACATGAGCTATCTACCTTCCCCTGAAAAGAGTTAGCGACACTGGTTGAGATGTAACAAAACTCTTCAGTGGTCATGTGATATTTTCTTGAGACATAGGTACTTGATGTGAACATCAGTGGTTCACCAGAAGAAAAAAACAGGAAATCTCTGTGACTTTATTAGAGCGCTGGTTTTCTTGAGCGCTCAATTTAAGACCCCCCCCCTTTTTTTCCCTTTTCTTTTCTTTTCTTTTTTTTTTGCAGAACCTGCTTAGCAATGGTGATTAACAAACAATTTATTGCACAGCCCTAACCTTGTCTCTCTCAGGGCCTCACAAAGACATCGTCTTTAAAACAGGCATTTAGGCAGCAATTAAGAAGAAGAACAATGAGTGAAATTGATGCTTGAGGATCATGCATTTTTCTACTAGGCTCTCTGCAATGGAGATAAGGTGGCTGAGAGGAATGGTTTGCATTCCTCAAGCCCAGGCTGTTATTACTGATTGACTCCCAGCTCATGTATGGTGAGTGTCTTGACGTGCATGCACTGCTGACCCATGCAAAATAAAAACAGATTATTGTACACACTCATACACAGGGGGAGTGAGAGTGCAATGGCTTGGCCTGGATGGAGTTGTTGTTTCCACATTTGATGTCATCACTTAGTTGCACAGATAAGGATCTGGAAAATGGGGGAAGGGTTCAACATGAAATATTCATGAATTAAGCCTGAGGGCCACTTTCCCTGCTCCAATGTGCAAACGAAGATTTCCGGACTATGATTGTAATTGGAACGCTTTTACAAAATCTGACTATAGCTACTGTATTAGTGTACATTGGAGAGCATTTAAAGTTCTGGATGATCCCTCATATGCCGTTCAGGTCAAAATGTTTTCATCATTTTTGTTCCCTGAGAGCAACGAGGTGAAATCAACAGCACCGCTGCGCTGAATTCTCCATTCTGAACGATCCGAAAGTGCCGATTAATTTTCTAAAACAGCAGATCACAGGTTTATATTGATGTGCTCTTTCTAATGCGTTAATAGTAACACATCATTCACAGGGGCTTATATGGCCGACGCTCCACATAATCCAAGACCAATAATAAACTCATTTTTAAAAAATGTGTTGTTTTTCACAAAGAAAAATGCATCATTGTTGATATGGTGACATTTTCTGTGAGGAAATCTAATCCAACTTTAATCTAACTTTAACAGTCAGAAGTAAAGCTATAACTTCAAGTTTTCCGACATGGGAAAGTCTTCAGGTTTTATGTTGTAAGTTTATCTTACACAATTTCCTGGTAACATGCCATCCTAAATGAAAAGCTATGCTTTTTTTTTTTTTTTTTTTGTCTTATTAACTCCAAGAGAGAGAGAAAAAAAAGACTGGTGAGGGAACGACAACAGGAACTAACTTGTCTTGCTGATGTTCTACAACATTAAATGTAACTATAAACAGATTTTTTTTTTTTTAATTATTATGTGTCATTGTGTAATGAATAAAACATTGTTAGCATTTTGAACTTCAGGATAGCGCTGTTTCATCATACCACCCAATGTCAACGCATGGCTGTCCCCTTCCCTATTAATCTTATTTCCACTCCACCTTGCCATCAGAAGGCTCTCCTAGCAAGAGAATGGACATTAGGCATGCATTTCCATGGATATTGTTTACATCAATTATCACTGCAATGGAGATAATTTATTTATTGGGAATTTTAAAGTAAATGTTAATGTTAAAATAAGATGGTTAGTGAACACTACAGGAGGGTTAATGTTCCCTGGATGTGTGGAAGGAAGACTGGAGCAGCAAGCATGCCTAGGCATTTTGAACGTCCTTTGTCCAATGCTGCCGAGTAGAACATTAACTCGAGGCAGGTCAAGAAATCAGGCTGTTTTCAGTCAGATAGCAAATCAAGTTTCCACAGCTGCTGTTGTGAAGGGATCAATCTCCCACCCTGGTCATTTCGCCTGCCATTCACAGAGAGTTAATATTCAACTGCTGAGAGAGTCCATAGTTTGAGCATCACTTTTCTGTTCTCAGTGACGTGGCAGATTGTTAAAGGAATATTCTCCCGTTTTTCACTCAATCTACATCCTCTACGGTGCCGTGAAAAAGTATTTCCTGATTACTTCTGTTTTTTGTGTATATCTTATACTAAATAGTTTTAGATCTTCAAACAAAATACAGTTTTTTTATTGAAGCACATAAAAGTTATCCAACACCTATCACCAATGTGAAAAACTAATTGCCCTCTTAAACTTAAAATCTGGTTGTGCCACCTTTAGCAGCAATAACTGCAACCAAACACTTCAGATAACTGGAGATCAGTCTTTCACTTACGTCTAGGATTGGACTTACTCCTATGCTTTGGATCATTGTCTTGCTGCATAATCCGGTTGCGCTTGAGTTTCAGCTTATAGACTGAAGATCGGACGTTCTCCTTTAGGATTTTCTGGTAGAGAGCAGAATTCATGTTTCTCTCAATTACTGCAAGTTACCCAGGCCCTGAAGCAGCAAAGCATCCCCACACCATCACACTACCACCACCATGTTTGACCATAGGTATGATGTTCGTTTTGTGGAATTCTGTGTTTGGTTTACGCCAGATGTAATGGGACCACCGTCTTCCAAACAGTTCCACTTTCGACTCATCAATCCACAGAACATTCTCCCAAAAGGTTTGAGGATCATCAGGGTGTGTTTTGCAAAATTCAGTTGAGCCTTAATGTTCTTCTGGGTTAGCAGTGCTTTTTGTCTTGCCACTCTTCAATGGATGCCATTTTTACCCAGTGTCTTTCTGATAGTAGAGTCATGAACAGTGACCTTTATTGATACAAGAGAGGCCTGTAGGTCCTTTGATGTTGTCCTTGGCTCTTTTGTGACTTGCTGGATGAGTAGTTTCTTTGCTCTTGGAGGAATTTTGGAAGGTCGGCCACTTCTGGGAAGATTCACTACTGTGCCGAGTTTTTCCATTTGGAGATAATGACTCTCACTGTGGTTCTTTGGAGTCCCAGAGCCTTTGAAATAGCTTTGTAACCCTTCCCAGACTGATGTATTTCAATCAACTTCTTCCTCATCATTTCTGAAAGTTCTATCAACTTTGGCATAGTGTGTTACTGGGTAAGACCTTTTAACCAACTTCATGCTGTTGAGAAAGTGCTATTTAAGTGTTGATTTGATTATACACGGTTTGCAATAATCAGGCCTGGTTGCATCTAGTCCACCTGAACCGCATTTTGAATGCAGTTTCGTAGATTTGGTGAATTAGTAATAACATTTTGAAATACATTTTCACAGACTTTCATAGACAGTTTATTAGGTTAAGCAGGTAGCACATAAACACCTGCTTCTTTCCAAGAAAAGATTCTGAATAAATATTACTCCTGGTGAAAAGTAGCACTAAAAGAGAACTAGTATTTTCACTTTGCCATTTATTAAATGAATTCAAGCATACTAATACTTAATAATGCCAGCGAGGCCTGTGAAATGGCAGCAGGTCTGACCTTATTTATATTGGTTGTGGCGGTTTCTTTTGTTTTGTTTTGCTTTTTTTTTTCCTTGCAGAAAGCAAAAGACTGCATGAGGAGTCTTTTCTCAGCAAACAGAAAGCCGCAGCCACTTAATGACACATTAGTGGGTTAATGCTCTGACAAACACTGAGGTAAGAGCTCAACTGGGCACTATTGTTAACGGTAATAGCACAGCCTTATGCTGCTGGTTGTTTATGACGGATGTCTAGGAGTGAGAGTGTACAGACTCCCTGCTGCTTCATGTAAAATAATGTCTGCTATTAAGTCACATTTCCACATTATAATTTAAATAGAGACATCTCTCTCTCTCTCTCTCTCTCTCTCTCTCTCTCTCTGACCACTGTTTTAATAAGAATCAGTGACCTGAGTGTACTTTGCACTGACAGACAAAATGTGCTGTACAAGTGTAGTTTTACTCCCTAAAGTACAAACAATGTCTGTAAAGGACTATTATGTGTCTTAAACGCTAAGACCACAGTATAAGCAGAATGGGCATCGCTGCTGTCCTGTTTTTAGGAGCAATGGGTTCTTCATGTCCTACTTGACTCTTGTCCACTCAGGAGGACCGTATTCAGTGTAAATAAGATTAAATCACACATTTAGAAGCATGCATTTTTAGGCTACTAAATATATTGTTTTATTAGTAAATAAAGGTTGTTCACTGCTATATTGAGTCACACTCTGGATGGGTATGTTTTAATCTCCTCTTTATGTTTCCCTACATTTCAGATTATTAGCCAGTTATTAACTCACTGATCAGGGGTTCTACTTTCTACTTTTGAGCTTATGTCTATGTCATCAGATCATTTGTATATCATAATGTAATGGGTGAGGTATACTGTATGTTGGAAATTCATATGAAAGTACAGGTGTGTATGTAAGAAACATGTACAAACATATATAGTCTCAATAAAACCACGTTTGTTACATGGAATTGTCTCGGAACCTACAAATTTGGCTTTACGCTGTATGATCTGTGGCTCCATATCTGTGACATATCCTGAATGAATTCTTTGGTGAAGCTGAGATTGGTGGTCTTAAAACGCATAATGTGATGTGCCAACTGGTGGCTGATTTATTGTCATTGTAACCAAAGACAGATGAAGACAAAGTTCTGTCAGTGTGGGTAATTTTTTATAATTTTTTTAATTTAAGAATCTCAGAGCCTAAGCAGTGCTACGATGCTCATCTAAAAGCCACCAATGGGAAGACAGCATAGGATGCCACAAAACTCATAGGATATCTACAATTACAGCAATGGCAATGTCAAAAATAAACAAAACATGCTAATGGGATGTAAAAAAATATTCATATAATCTCACTTTGAAGAATGTGTTTATGCGAGCCCATCTTCTGCATGAATCTCCAGATCTCATCGATTGATGGCATGAGCGGAATTTTGCGGAAATTTCCATTCATCTCAGGTCTGTTGTTAGAGGATCTTCATTGCATAATTTGACATCAGTCTGTTATAGAATTTGGCCAACATTTTGTTGTGATAAGTAATAATTTTATAAGACCATTGAAATCACACCGGCTAAAACCGGGTTATATCAGTGTACATAGCAAATACTCTCAGAGACTTAAATAAGGTCAAGGATGTATGAAAAACCCTGCAAGGTGTAAGGTGAAGCTGACATGTCATCCTTCTCGTGTACTCCGTTCCATCCATGACACAGAGATGACATCATCAGCATCCGGCCGTCTGTGTCATGTCTCAGCTGTAATCCTTCTCTGTTCTCAGAGGGTTCAAGGGAGGCTGGGGAAAATAACTCTAAATGACGCCGACCGGAACAGCCTGAGGGAGCGCCCCTGTCCTGTGTCCACTCAGCTGAAACGAGAAAGAGAGAGAGTGAAAAAAAAGGCCGTATGAGTATACGTATGAGGGGGGAAATGTACGGCAGGCGATGTGCTGAAGGTGACCCTTTTCAGAGCACAGTCAGAACATGGAGCTCACAGCATCCAATCTTTTTGGGCATCCCACTGTACATGAGACAACATCTGGTATCGGGTCCTCTTAATGAGAAATGTTCAGCACTTTATCTGCCTCTGTCATTTTTTTTATTATGCTTCTAAAGGGATTTTTTTTTTTTTAATGGCTGCTGATGGACTTTTGGGATTCTTTCTGTACAAACATTATCCAAGACCAAGATTTTTGGTGTCCATTTTCTACTGGACCTACTGTATGAGGCTAATGTGACTACAAGTAAGAGAAGAAACAGGTTTAGCATCAAAATCCCAACAAACAATTCTGCCTCCCTACATGTGTCTGATGCTTCTGCAAAGAAGGAACTACGTATGTTTTTGGATTTGCAATGTCCTTTTGCCCATTTTTATAGAAACCACATCAGCAAGATGGCTTGACACACTGAACAACTCAGCAAAGCCAATGGAGGCTAAATTTGCACAATGCTAAACTGGTGTTTATAAGTTTCCCTTTCTTCTTCACGATATGCATAGAAAACAGCAGTTTCTCAAGGGTTCTCATTTATTTATTCACATTCAGTAAGCGTTTTATCTCAGGAACACTGGGTGTGAGGCAGGAATACAACCTGGATGGGACGCCAGGCTGTCGCACGGCACCAAGCACACACTCATTCACACCTAGGAGCAATTTAGTGTAACCAATCCACTACAGGAATGTTTTGGAATGATGGAAAGTGGGCTCAGAATTCCATCATTTTCTGACCTCTGCACATTCCAGCTACAAAACAGCTAAAATCATGGATGTCTCCTTTAAAGCTTTTCTTTTGTCAGTGACATGAGTGATAGCTGTGTTCATTTTTATAGGTTTAACCAACTAAATTGTCCATATGCTGATTGATCTAAAGCTAATGCTACTAAAATTCTTATTTAAAAGTCGAGAAGTGGTGTTTATATACTGCTGTTAGTTTGAGCGGCCGTGTTGATATGAAGTCATGTGCTGAACTCAGGATTGAGGACAACATCCTGACTTTCTGAGTAGGAATTCGAAGTCGAGGGGGCATTTTCTTTCCTTTTGTCCTAGCCGGAGGTCCCAAATTCCACAGTATTATAGCTATTGAATACAGATAGTATTCTAGTTGAGTTTAATTATCCCAATCTGTTATACTTGTTAGTTACATTAGCCTTGTAGCTCAAAACTGAAGATTTTGACCAATTGGGGTAAGAGACAAGTTCTGGGATTTGAACTTACAACATTCCAGTAATTAGCATATGTGCTTAATCATTGAAGAATGGATTTGTATGCTATCTCATGCATGAGAATAAACTGCAAATCTGTCATCCGAAAGCTGAACTTTGAGCTAAACAGTTCGGTCAGTGTTACACAGTTATTCCCCAACGTGTGCAACTCCAGTTCAACATCACTCGCATTTTATCAATATATTCAAAATTCCAAAACTTTATATTCTGATATCCTTTTATACCACAGTGCTGTTGAATTCTTGATTCTATAACAGCAGCTCTGACATTAATGCAGCTGCAAATCACATGTTTATATTAAAGTACTCATTATCATTTCTAATAGTAACAGCTGGGTCACGGGACTTGGATGGAGGATGTTTTCTGAAAAGAGACATTTAATTTAAATTTATGGAAGGAGTCGGTGTCGGTGTCAGTGCTTTCCACCACGGGAAAGTTTACAGGACAGAGGAGTTTATGCGTTGTGGATTCTCAGTAACATGACTAGGTGCATTTCGACTTCAAGTGAGATAGAGGAAAAAAGGAGGAGGCTAAAAGGAGAGAACTAAAAGGAGCTAAAATATTTGGTGGCAATTCCACAACATTGAAATGAACTATAGATGGATAAAATGTACGATCTGTCATTCTTTAATACATGGAACATTGTAATTGTTGGCAAATAGGAATAAAACACTTGGGGAGATGTTGTTGTAGGAAAATTATCTTTGGGGTGGTAACAGTAACTCTTCATCATTTCGTCATACCTCCCCATCATTGATTATTTTCCTATTATGTATTATATAAGATTTATAATATAATATCACACCTCTGCATGTTTCATTTCTTACATAATAGCTATTTTTTGCATAATATTACTGCTGTATAAGTCTGAAATCAGCAGCGTCCTCCTGTAATTCAACAGTAGTTCCCCACTTGGACTATCTGCTAATAAAATTCAAATACAGGATGATTCACCCAATCATTTCCATGCCTCACACTAGGCCTGCTCTATTATCGTACCAGGCAGCGAGGGCCAGTGGGGGAGGGAGTAATCATGTGGAAACCTGAACGAGGACAGCTCCATGTCTCCATCTAAACCATAGAGAGGAAGACAGAGCAAAGGGAGGAGGGTGAGCTGGATTGGTGACTCACCCTCACAGGAGACCAGCTCACTCTTCTACCTGAGAGACAAATCATCTAATTTAGAAACTGCGATCAATTTTAAAACATGCCATTAATAACTGAAATGGATGCATGAATCATCAGAAAACAGGAGCTGTTATTACATATAGGAATCTTATGCCCATATTATCATCCCTTGTTGTTGTTGTAAGTAAGGGATAACCAACAAAACGTCCAAATATTGGAAAAGAACTGGTAAATCCATTATTTAATGATATTTTATGGGACGTTTTAGTGGACATCATCTAATTTATAGCACATGAATAAGGAATAAAACACAACACAGTCTGCTGTTATAGGAAAATAATCCATGGTGGGTGATATGATACGACCTGTAGCAAATAGCAATTTGCTACCGATTACACGTTCTAATTAATATGAACGACACTTCGTTTAATTTTAACCATTTACAGAGTACCTTCATATAGAGCTGGGATTTTGCAGCTGCATACCGCCAGAGCTGATGTTATAGAATATTAATCAACATCAGATTAAATTGACCAATCAGATTAGTGAATATATTGCTCGTTGGGAAAATAGCATGCTGCTGCATTATTATCGGAAAAATCAGAAATAATTATTTTCTTTTGTTTTAGATAACTAAAAGCAAAAAAAAAAAGAACATAAGTAGGAAATAAATGACATAAATTACACACACACACACACACACATATATATATATATAATTAAAAAACAAGTGCAAAGTATATACACAAAGTGTTTTGCGCCAATGGAACAGGAAAATGTATGTCCTAGTACTGATTTAGTGGGTCTCTGGACAGTTGTTAAACAGATGTTGTCTCCAATTATATGTTTAATGAACTGTCACAGTGCAACATTGTGACAGCAAATTACACATAGATTTACACAAGCTTTTAAAGGCAATTTTCATTTTTACCTGCTTCAGTCGTAGTTATGGGCAGCACTAACACTCACCCGATGAGTCATAGGGCCATGAATGAATTTTATTAGTCACTTATTCACTATAATGGAGAAAAAGCTTCTCAGCCTTGAGGTTAAATGACTTGGTTAGCAGTTAGCAACACCAGCCTTTATTTATAGTTCACTTCTTATATGTGGAATTAGGATATA
>JANDJT010000081.1:20333530-20344977 GCA_024331685.1 Stegophilus panzeri | reverse complement strand
ACACTTCGGTATGTGGAGTCACGTGGGCCGGGAATCGAACCGCCAACCCTACGATTAGTGGACAACCCGCTCTACCTAAACAGCTACCTAATGTTATGCTGTTTGTTCATTTGCATGGCAGCATACCCTAGCCTTGTATAACTCTGGTATCTGATGGTGGTTGTTCAGGCAACTTTTATGAATATGAGTAAATGAGCATCTCCACAATTTCTTACCTTTTGTCCTCTCGTTGAGGTCAGCATGCTCTCACTAACTCATCGACAAAAATGTTTGTTTGATATTTCTTTAAAAAGAAAGAAAAGGGAAAAAAAGAAGCGCACACAGTCTTCAGACTTCTGAAGACTCCTACACCTTTTCTTGTTTTTGTCTCCCCTGCTGTGTTTATTTTTGTCCTTGTTCAGTCGCTGATGTGATGTGCAGTGACTTCACTCATTTGTGCAGGTAACCATGTGTACGGTTCGTTACTTTACTCCTGCACGGATACCTGTCTAAGCAGGAAGTTCCTGCTGCTCTGTAACTGTCATCCCTTCACCACTGCAATCAATCTCCTCGTCGTTTATACTGCTGTCCTTGTTTTTTCCAGTTGACAGGCCATTCATCTTCCTCACAACACATTTAGGCCCATTGGCAGCCTCGGCAGATGTGATCATATTCAGGTGAATACCGAGAAATTGCTTCATATCACTGTCAGGCTCCATCTTATAGAGTCGATCACAAAGCCTAGTTTGATGAGCTCCTTCCTTCCGTCCTTGTCTACCAATCACACGTCTATTCTAGATGATGTCTCGGAGCTTTGTTCTTTTCCAGCTGGCCTACAGGCATCATAAACGACTCTTCGGATGAATAATACGGCTTTCCTCCCTCCTGCCTTTGGATAGTTTATTTAACTCAGGTGCAGAAAAGAATCGTCTGGAAAATAGACGGCACTCGACGATTCCAGAGCGTGAAAACAAATACTCCGAAAGCAAGCCATTCTTTCACATTAATCTCCTGCTCGCTCCTTCTATCTCCACAAACATATGAACCTTGTCAAGGTGCATGAAAAGGTCATGCTGAATGTCATAATCACTGAGGTCAACACACAGACATTCATTTACAGTTAACAATGTTTTTTTTTGTTTTTTTTGCAGTTTAAATAGTGTGTCATGTATCTTATTTATCAGGACCAAACATATATCTAAACATATATCATACAACATTCGGAAAATAATAGTAAAGCTGTATTTATCACCTTCCCATTGGGAAAAAATAATGGCTATGTCAATGTGTGTTAAGTATGGAATAAAACTCTGTGACGTGCTGTAATAGAAGAAATATAACAGTTTTTTATTTATTAATAAATGACATATCACTTTGTGCCAACTGAGACAAATGTGCAATGAAATGGCCAAAAGTATGTGGACGTCTGCGCATTGAACATCCCATTCCATAGGCATAAATGTTGCGTTGTCTTCCATTTGCTGCTATAATTCTTTCCACTAGATTTTAATGATAATGAGTCTTTATTGATCATGTATACATTACAGTACAGTGAAATTCTTTTCTTCACATACCCCAGCATGTTAGGAAGTTGGGGTCAGAGCACAGGATCAGCCATGATACAGCGCCCATGGAGCAGAGAGGGTTAAGGCCTTACTCAAGGGCCCAACAGTGGCCGTGCTAGGGCTTGAACCCCTGACCTTCCGAGCCTTAACCCAGAGCCTTAACTGCCAAGCCACCACTGCCCCTCCCCTTTTTTGGCCGGCGGCTGTGGGGATTTCTGCCCATTCAGCAACAAGAGGACAAGAGGACGGGCAGTGATGTCCAAAAAAAGGTCAGGCATGAAGTTGGTGTTCATCCCAAAGGTGTTCAGTGGGGTTGAGGTCAGGACTGTGTGCAAGCCACTCAAGTTCTTCCGCACCAACCTTGGCAAATCATGTCCTCATGGAGCTCGCTTTGTGCACAAGGGCATTGTCATGCTGGAACAGGTTTGGGCCTCTTACTTCCAGTGAAGGGAGATTTTAATTCTACAGCATACACTTGTGTAATTCTAGTTTTGTGGTAACAGTCTGTCCACATGCTTTTGACCATACAGTGTAAAGACATGCAGTTAACTTGGTAGCAAAAACCTTCTCTTACTTGTTAATGACATCACCCCTGTTGTTCTGGTGCAAATGTAGCACCATTGGACACTAGATATGAGATAAAGGAAGACTAGTGTGTACATTTCATTTTCCTATTCTGTTTGAATCAGTTTGCCTGCCTGATTTTATTGGAAATAAATAAGGATTGAAATGATTGAAGTGATTTGAAACATACTGTTAAGCTTTGGCATGGTTTTGTTAGTGTATGTTCATCCAGGAAAGCTCTGTCCTATTTTTTCCTGATCTTTTTCCAGATTCAAGATTGAGCCTCACACTAGCAGAGCAAACACCTGCTCCCACTCCCTACAGAGCGCATAATGCTTCTGGAAGTTTCTCTGCGTGGGCAGGTGAGTGTTTCCACTTCCTGTGCATGACGGGCATGCTGTTCCCTCATGCCCCATGTCTGTCAGCTGCAGCTATGAGTCAGCGGTCACTGAGCACTGTCCCAGGCTGCCCCAGCACTGCCTCCTGAGCTCTGCTTTGCACCGGGGCACACTGATGAGTCAAGCCACCGAGGAACCAGCACATAGAACAGTCAAATCATTCTTTCAGTTTGATTATATTCAACTTTTGGACATCTCTGTATGTAAAAAAAAAAAACCAACCTCTGATTTACTACGATCCCAAATAATAAGAACCAGGTTGTGTGTGCTAAACAATAAATTGTGTGTGAGAGAATGACGTGAGTTTAGTGTGATGTAAATGCATAAATTGTGCACATGGAGATTAAGACCTAGTATGTGAATCTTTGCTTTCAGTATCTGGTGTGACCCCCTTGTGCAGCAATAACTGCAACTAAACGTCTCCGGTAACTGTTGATCAGTCATGCACATCGGCTTGGAGGAATTTTAGCCCATTCCTCAGTACAGAACCACTTAAACTCTGGGATGTTGGTGTGTTTCCTCACATGAAGTGCTTGCTTCAGGTCCTTCCACAACATTTCTATTGGATTACGATCTGGACTTTGACTTGGCCTTTCCAGAGAGAGAGAGAGAGAGAGAGAGAGAGAGAGAGAGAGAATGCTGTTAATGGAGACAACTTAATGACACTTAATTCTAAGCCAAAATGTATTTATTAATGACTTTTTAAACCAGTATAATCAGTGTCTTAATACAGAAACCTAGCAATAAAAAAAGAAAAGAGACAGATCCTGCAGTACATCAACATCCCCCTTGTTACCGGAACGTTTTTATCTCCAAGTAAGCTAATCCCCCCCCGTCTCTCTCACTCTCTCTCTCTCTCTCTCTCTGACTTCCTTCCTACATCCTGAAGGAGGACAAGAGACCTGAAATATATTAATAATTAATATCCTCCTACGTGTACCGCAGAAAGAGACTGGTCTCAGTTGCTGTATATGTCTTTCCCTGTCACGACCTGCTCGTACCCAAGCAAAGAGGCCGCCTGCCTCTGCCTTTTTCCATTTCCTTTCTGCTTGCAGCCAAAGGCACGAGGTCATCGTTCTGATGCAACGTGCGATAACTGAGCCTCCGGTCTGCACTCGGCCACTCACTCACTACACTAATGGGTCAGGGTTGTTTTTTTTTAAAGCCAGGGAAGAGCACGGATGGTTTACAGTGTCCCTTTGTTTTTTCATCTGTGGTCTTTTCTCAGAATCTAAGACCAGTACTGGTAATTCTTTTCAGGGGCAAGTAGCTAATGCATGCTCAAACAGTTGCTAAAATGCTAGACACCACATGGTGTCATGGACTAATTTGCATATTCACTGGATTGTCATGATCATTTTCATGTGAAAATCTTTCACATGAAGAAGGAAGATTTTCTGAAGATGAATAGTATAGAGTAATTAGTATAGAATATAATAGATTTTAACTTTTATCTTATAGAACGACGTTTTAGTCTTTAGTCGCATGGCACCGTGAAATAACTATTTACATGCAGTATTTACAAAATGCTACTAGGAAATGCAGACCAAACAAAGCAGTGATAGTGAGCAGTTGGGAAATAGACATGAGAAATTACTATGGATGGACAAACTTTCTTTTAAGAGAAATTAATACGAAGAACAAAGTGTGCAGGTGGACGAACAATAGTGATCAGTGATTGGTATTTGGGACAGTGGTGATCAGTGATTAGTTGTTGGGAACATCGGCTTGCATGTGTCAGGCTTTACACACTGGTGGTGAAGAGTTCAAGGAATTATTTCAGGTATAGTTTGTAATATAGAGACAAATTGGCAATGAGTCATTTCATTTGACCCACTGGGGGAATGAAAACAAAAAAAACACAAAATTCCCATCACTAGTGGGCAGGTGAGAACTGCGCCAGGTAGCTTAGCAGTAACAGCGTGACCAGCATGTGGGTGAGAATCTAGTCCCATTGCCAGAGAGGTGTGACGTAACATCCTCTCTCTCTCTCTCTCTCTCTCTCTCTCTCTTTGCTGGAGTCGGTTCATCTGGCCAGCAGCTCTGTTATCTGTCATTAGCCAAGATCCGAGAGATCTGTATTGATGTTTGCTGTGCACTGTTTGTGCCGTTAACACAGGATGTCAAGTAATTGCATTGAGAGAATAAGCCGACACACTAGGTAGCGGCCTACTAGGTAGAGCAGTCGACTGAACCATCATCCAGTCATTCTGACATGGCTAATAAAAGAGTCCAGCTTTAATCAGCCCCACTACTATATTGAATCACAAACCTGTATGATATTCACAGATAAATCAGCTGCACCGGATATTATTCACCTTAGTTACGATAAGAATTTGGCTGAAGTAAAGATTCTCAAGATTCGATTACACATTTTGTAATAAACTCAGCCGTTTCTTTCTTCAGTGATTGCACTTTTATTCAATCCGGGTTGACCAGGGTGGCTTTTATGTACTATATTTAAAGCCACTGACATCATCCGGCGATGACGATGGAGTGACCTACTTTACAGCAGTAAAGGATGCAGCACACAGCATCCCCACACACCCAGAATGAAAGGCACTTAGCAAGCACCAAAGCAGCTCATTTAGCTGTACATATGTCTGGACATACACATGCTGAAACCATGGTACATACTTTCTCTCACTCTGTATGATAAGAAACCGTGAGCTCGTGGCTGTCATGGTAACAGTGATCTCAAAAGGGTCAGCATCCACTATTAAACAAATTGCTACGCTCTGTTTCGCTATTACTGCTTCTTAAAGAAACAGTTAAAGAAAAAAAAAACCCACTGTGCTCTATTACATCAAATTTAGATACGTTTTTATAGGGATGCACACATTCACACTTGCAGTCCTGTTACAGAGAATGTGACAGAAAACAAATAAATTGATTTTCTGGAATTTAACACTCCATCACCTTCGTATTCTCTCTGCCTACTCCATGTTCTCAGAGTCTGTGCCTGATTCACGAATATATAACCACGTCCTATACTGTGTGTGCGGAGTTCGCATGTTCTCCCCGTGCTACGGGGGTTTCCTGTGGGTATTCCGGTTTCCTCCCCCAGTCCAAAGATGTGTTGTAGGCTGATTGGCATTTCTAAATTGTCGGTAGTATATGAATGGGTGTGTGAATGTGTGTGTGGTTGTGCTCTGCAATGGGTTGGTACCCCTATCCAGGGTGTCCCCCGTCCCCCTGATAGGCTCCAGACTCCCCGTGACCCTGTGTAGGTTCAGTGGTACGGAAAATGGATGAATGGATGGATAATAATAATAACCCTAAGAAGAAGAAGAAGAAGAAGAAGATTTATCAGAATATCTTTTCAGGTCGCACGGTAGTGCAGAGGATGTTGTGAGTTTCTGCCAGGTTCTCAAGTTTCCTTTCAGATGGATTGGTGCCTCATGCCCAGTATTCCTGGGAGAGGGTACATCCAATATGTAGAAGGGTCACAGTTTTGTAGCCAGCCTGGTAACAACAGCAGAAACCAGCTGTAACATGTCACTTTATGTTTGTAGTTGCAAAGCGCCTCAACAAAAAGAATACACATAATTAGCTGCAACCAGCTATGAAGACACCATAAATGGATGCCATAGCATTTTTTTTTTTTACCTTTCACATAATCTCCCATTGTTAAATTCAGTATGGAATTAGCATGGCATCAGCAGTGATGATTACTTCTCAGCTGACCTCAGAGTAGCTGAGGTGGATGCATTGGGTTTGCCCATAGACTTTTATTATTTTCATTATTTCATAATTTTTTTTAGCTATATGTAAAATGCAAACCGTTTTTTTTTTTTTTATTTAGAGTACTTGCTAATTTGCTAGACAAACCAGCTTGCTAGCTTGCTGATGAAGGCCACAAGCTACTTAGTTAGTTATAAATAAACACATGATGTTAGTTCTGGATTTTAAAATGTACCATTTAACCTTGCTCATTAATAACATACTATGAGTGTAATAAGTAAGAACTTACACACAACAAGTGATGTAAATAATTCACGCCGAAGTTGATTATTTTCCTGTAACAGCACGTCCCCAAGTGTGGTATTCCTCTTATACCACAGCGATTTGCCAAAGATGAAACTTTTTCATTTGTTTCTGAAAGACATGCCATGCTTCTTAACAGTTTATAGTTACACTGAATGTTGTGGAGCATCCATGAGACAAGTTAGTTCCTGTTTTCACTGTCGTTATAGCAACTATAAACAGTCATTCCCTCACCAGCCTCTCTTGGAGTTAATAATACAAAAAATGCAGAGAAACCAAGAAATCTGCAAAGCATAAATTCCTCTAACTGTTACAAAGCATTGACACTGGAGACTCCTTCCATAAATGTTACATAAATGTGTCCAAACGAAAAATATCACCATATCACTGATTATACATATCTTTGTTAAATAACAACACTTTTGCCTAATTCATTGTATGGAGCATTCTCTGTACAAGTCTCTGTGAATGAGCCGTTGCTATGGAAACGAAAAAGTATTTCGACGAGAGCTTTCATATAAATCTGTGACGCTAAATTAATCTAATAAATAATAGAATAGAATAATGTAATAAATCAATTAAATGGTCTAACTGGAGTCAAAGCAGTTTATGGGGGGAAAAATGGACGGATAATAATATAATATTATGAAGATTAAAAGTTAACAATTGACGTAGTACACATTTGGCATTGTAACATTTGAACTGTTTCGCATTTCTGTGAACCTCTCTAAAATTTCCTGATCAAGGCCTGGATTAATCACTGGAGATATTGAGTGTAGCTGAAGAGTTAAGCAGAAGTGTGATGGCTCACTGCAGGGAACAGAAATAAAGTGCGATTGATACATATATGGATTACATTCTGCATTTGGGGTCTTAAACTGCAGTACATTGAGGCAGCAGATGAAACTCCAGATGCAGCAGCTCTTTGATGAGACTCAAGGTCAGCCCAAGCTGGGCAGAGTCAGAGTGAGCTGTATTTAATGGCCGGACCTCCTGAGGCATAGCTGCACCGGTGATATGTGGTTGTGTTGTGGCTTGGAGCGGATGCTCGGGTCGTGCTTGGCGCTCACCACCCTGGTGTGGGGAAGCAGCTGGAGCTGCAGGAGGGATGTGGTAAATACCACCGACTGGATGCCTGGCAGGCAGGGATTGGGGGTGGGGTTGGAAACACTAGAGAAGTTTCCAGACCTGTTCTGTTTTCTGGACTATAAGACTGGACTGCTGATACTTCTGCAGAAAGGCAACGTGTAGTGTATGTTATCATTTTTAGATTAGCCTAATTATAATGTGCCTAGTTCTTAGGATATTTTTACACTTTGGCCAAATACTTGAGTCCTCACCCAGGATGGCTCATTTGGAGGAGGGGCTTATAATCACAGGTTTGCTTCCACATAGATGACTTTCTTCTGAACTGTAGGTCGATTGCACAACTGTCACTTTTTTTGTGCATGCAGGTTTGCAAAATGGTAAGCACTATGTTTATCCATTTGTTGTTTTTTTTTTTCTTCATTGTTACGAACACTCAAGCAGCATAGAAGATTGCTTTTTTTGATGCATGACGTCATCATGCAGCAATTTCTGCAAACAAGGAACTCATAAAAGATTTTTATTCTGGCCACCACAAGACGCATTTTTTTTTCACTTTGTACTCAATGCCCTCACAACACAAAGGCTCTAGTCCTATGAACTTCTGGCTTTATGTATCAAAAACCATCACAACCGCTTTCCCCAGCATCATGAAAATAGAAACAGGAAATAATATTCAATTCAGATCAATTCAGTTTTATTTGGATAGCGCTTTTTACAATTGACATTGTCACAAAGAAGCTTTACAGAAATATGTAAATTTCCAATCTAAATTTTAAATTGATCAATTTGTCCCTAATGAGCAAGCCAGAGGTGACGGTGGTGAGGAAAAACTCCCTGAGATGATATGAGGAAGAAATCTTGAGAGGAACCAGACTCAAAAGGAAACCCATCCTCATCTGGGTAACAATGGATAGTGTGATTATAAATAAATCCCTTCTATAACTGTGTGCTAGATGATAAAACAAAAGTGCAGATGTATAATCAGGAGATTCACCAATATGTCTCAATATGAAGTCTATTCTGCTGAGAGCATGCACTGTCCACTGATGGAGACCCTGGCGCAAAAAGACGCATCGGTTGCATCTCCATGGCTTCCAAGTGTCCTTGAGCTGTCCATATGGGGCCATCCTCAGCAAGAATGACTGGCCTCCAAGCGACGAGAACTCCAGAAGCAGGGCACCAGGACGGTCCAGGCCGGCCCGGAGAGCAGAATGGTTCAGGCCGACTGCTATCCCAAGAGCCACACGTGTAGAGCATTGGTATCATCCAAAGTCTTCACAGGCATTGGCGTCATCTGGAATATTCGTAGAGGCTCGTTCTAAGCTGGAGCTGGCACATTCACTGATTACGTAGGAACAGGACACAAATGGAGAAGGGTTAGCGTGGCTGCTGTTCAATGAATTTCTGGCAGAGATGACCATGCGCATTTGTTATCGTTTTATCAGAGATGACTGCATAACAAGGTTATGAGATGCGTTATGTGAATGCTAGGTTAAAGAAATGTGTTTTAAAATTAGATTTAAACTGAGAGTGTGTCTGAACCCCAAACATTATCAGGAAGGCTATTCCAGAGTTTAGGAGCTAAATGTGAAAACGCTCTACCTCCTTTGGCATACTTTGATATCGTCGGTATTATCAAAAAGTCCAGAGTTTTGCGATCTTAAAGTGTACAAAGGATTGTAACGTGATAGAAGATTGGTTAAATATAAAGGAGCTTGGCCGTTTAGGGCGTTATAGGTGAGTAGCAGTATTTTATAATCGTTACGGAACTTAACAGGTAACCAGTGTAGAGATGATACAATTGGGGTAATGTGTTCATATTTTCATGATCTGGTAAGAACTCTAGCAGCTGCATTTTTGACTAACTGTAGCTTATTTATTGAGGATGCAGGACAACCACCTAGCAGTGCATTACAATAATCTAGTCTGGAAGTCATGAACGCATGAACTAGTTTTTCTGCATCAGAAACAGATAAGATGTTACGTAGCTTGGCAGGTGGAAGAAGGTTGTTTTTATTACCTGGGAAATATGACTATCAAATGATGGGTTGTTGTCTAATATAACACCCAGGTCTTTAACTGTAGTGGATGAAGAAACCGTACATCCTTCTAAATATAGATTGTATTCTAAGAGCTTTGTGTACAAATTTTCTGGTCCAATTAGCAATATCTCTGTTTTATCAGAATTTAGTCAAAGAAAATTATCGGTCATCCGGTCTTTAATGTCTTTAAGACATTCTGTTAGCGTGGAAAATGTAGAAATTTCACCTGGTCTTGTAGAAATATATAGCTGAATATCATCAGCATAACAGTGGAAAGTAATCCAGTGTTTTCTAATAATATTTCCAAGGAACAGCATGTGTAAAGAAAACAGCAGGGGGCCTAACACCGATCCTTGCGGCACACCATACTTTACTGCCATTACGTTAGAAAGTTCATTATTTAAACAAACAAATTGGTAGACAATCAGGTAGGATCTAAACCATTTGAATGCCTGTCCCTGAATACCAATGTAGTTTGATAATCTATCTAAGAGTATGTCATGATCTATGGTGTCGAATGCAGCACTAAGATCAAGTAGAACAAGCACTGAAATGCAGCCTTGGTCAGGTGCTAGTAGTAAAAGTAAGTCATTTGTAATTTTTGACAAGTGCAGACTGTGTGCTGTGACGGGGCCTGAAACCTGATTGTAATTTTTCATAGATACCATTATTCTGCAAAAAGGAGCATAATTGAGCAGACACAACTTTTTCTAATATTTTAGACATAAATGGAAGGTTTTAGATTGGTCTGTAATTTTCTAGTTTACTAGGATCTAGTTGTGGTGTCTTAATGAGAAGCGTAATAACCGCCAGCTTGAATGTTCTTGGGACGTGACCTGGAGATAATGAGGAGTTAATAATATTGAGAAGAGGCTCTCCTACTACAGGAAGCAACTCTTTCATTAAATTAGTGGGTATGGGATCTAGAATACATGTGGTTGATTTTGATGTGGCATGTGGTTGATTTTGATATGACAAGTTGAGCCAGGGTTCACCGTCAGGGTTCGGCTGAAGTGAAACCCACACCACCTATTTCAAGAGTACCAGGCATTGGTAGTGCTCACACTATTCACTATTCAAACTCTAGGCTGCCCTGAGTCAAGAAAAAAGTGTGAAAATGACTTTAGTATATTTACGGTCGCCATGCTAATACAGGAGCTATTGTGTTACTCTGTAATTGGGTGATTGCTACATGGAGGTTGAACCCTGATTCTGTGTTCAGTTGCTTGAATGACGTTGCAGATGGGGTCCCAGACAGAGGGATGTCAATCCAGCCTGCTCATTAGACTGTTAGACCATGCTATTAGGATAGTTTTTGTTCTTTTGCATCATTTAGCAAACAAAAGGCGCTGCAGTGGCTCACTGATACAGACATCAAGAAAAGAAACTGATGCTGATTTTTGCGAATATACACATAGCTTCTACAATCTCTCTCTCTCTCTCTCTCTCTCTCTCTCTCACTCTCTCTCCCTCTCTCTCTCTCTCTCCCTTATGCACTCAATCACTATCTCCCTCTCTATCTCTCTTGCTACCTCTCCCTTTCGCTCACTCATCATAGCAACTATAACTGCTTAGCAACGCTGGGTGGGCGGCGGGTTGGCGGGCGGCTGCCGTCTGTGTACTGGGTTGTTGTCATGCACCTCTTATCCCTCACCAGCAGCGATGCTCACACTGAATCCTGAAAACAACAGATATGTTTTTCTTCTAGTAGAACATCCAAGCTGCGCTCGAACATTATTGTCTGAATATTTGAAATATTTAGGCATTCCAGCATTCATTTAACTCAATCTTATATAAATATTATGATATTTATATGTGTATAT
>JANDJT010000081.1:20317029-20333406 GCA_024331685.1 Stegophilus panzeri | reverse complement strand
GTATAATTATTATTTGATTATTTATTAAGGCTTAACTATTATATGACTATTTATATTTTAAATATAGAATGTGTGTAATATGAGATTATTATATAACAAATATAAGATTAGAAAGCTTATTTCAAAGCAAGCTTTAGAATTATCTCTTCTTATACCATATCCCAAAGGATCTCTGTTGGATTCACATCTGGTATCTGGTGAAGCCACTGAAGTACACTGAGCTCACTGTCATGTTCATGGAGCCAGATGGAGACAACTTGTACTTGGTGACATGGTGCATTATCCTGCTGGAAGTAGCCATTAGAAGATAGGTAAATTGTGGCCATAAAGGGATGCACATGGTCAGCAACAATACTCAAATAGGCTGTGGCATTCACACCATGCATGGTTGGTATTTATGTGCCCAATGTGTGCCAAGAAAACATTCCCCACACCATTACACCACCTCCACCAGCCTAAACTGTTCACACAAGGCAGGTTGGGTCAATGGATTCCTGCTGTTGACACCAAATTCTGACCCTAACATTTGCATGTTACAGCAAAACCTGAGATTGTTTAGACCAAGCAATATTTACCTAATCTTCAACTGTACAGTTTAGGGGAGTCTGTGCCCACGATTCCTGTTCTTGGCTGACGGGAGTGGAACCTAATGAGGTCTTCCACTGTTATAGCACCTCTGGCTCATGGTCTGAAGTGTTGTGAGTTCTAAGATGCTTTTCTGCTCACCATGTTTGCAAAGAGTGGATATTTGAGTTACTATAGACTTCCTCTCAGCTCAAACCAGTCTCATCATTCTCCTCTGACCTCACTCATCATCAAGGTGTTTCTGCCAGCAAAACTGATTTGGGTTTTTTTGCACCATTCTGTGTCACCTCAAGAGACTGTTGTGTGTGAGAATCCCAGGAGACCAGCAGTTTCTGAAATACTGTCTGGCACCAACAACCATGGTTAAAGTCATAGAGGTCACATTTTTTTCTCAGATTCTGTTGTTTGAACATTAACTGAAGCTCTTGAACTGTATTTGCATGATTTTATTCATTGGGCTACAGCCACATGATTGGATAATTGCATTAATGAGCAAATGTATGTGTTCCTGTTAAAGTGGCTGATGAGCGTACGTATATATACATAAATACATGCTTTTTTCTGTGCTTGTCTGTATTATAGTGATTTTTTATGTCATAACGACTGAGTCTCATTCTGGTGCAATCTGCCATATTGGACCTTTTTACAAAGATTGTTTTTGTGCTCGAGTAAATGCGAAATCTCTAAAATGTGTAGTTGCTTGGGCTTTATATTGGAGAGGTTTTTTTTTTTTTTAAGTCTGCCCACACACACACACACACACACAATTTTGACATTCCAACTTTTAACAGTGGTGTGTCTTGTGAAGTAGAGGGGAATCTTTTGGCCCCCTGATTCAGACATAATGAAAATTACACTCAGTATTGTTCTGTTATAGGAAAATAATCAATGACATGAGTTACTGTTAGTGTCCTGAAGTTGATTATTTATTATTAACAGCATAAACTCCACTCTACTAAAAACCTACATGTTGAATGTTACAAAGCACTGACACTGGAGACTCCTTCCATCAATATTATATTTAAAAAAATGTTTATAACAAAACCTCACTCTATTAACAATTATACATTTTTCATTACATCTTTTTTTAGGACTGATTTGATATTTATTATTTGATATTTATTTTTTATATATATATATTTCTTTGACTTACAATGTAAGTGATTTTTGTTTGAAAGAGTTTAACTCTAAAGTGCTTCAGTAAACATTTTTTTAAAGCTTAGTAGTTATAAAAAAAAAAAATTAATTAATTAAAAAAATTATATCACGAGTATCAATATCGACTGGTATTCAAGTATCAGTGCTGAAAAAGAAAACATGTTTATCATGTCATCTCATAATTTTTTACTTTTTTATGAAGCAATTTTGATTTGCTTCATATTCTATTTGATTCATTTCCTCTGATTAGATCAGAATGACCTGTTTTAAATTTTTACTTAAAGTAGAACCATACTATGTATTTCTTTTTTCAACATGAGACTCGTTTTCTATACCAAACACAAAAAAATACATATGCATCTGATATAATCCTCTTCATATTTGGGTCATTTTGACCCAAAAATAAAACAAATATTATATGCATGATTAAACACACCTGCTGACAGACGCATGCTCAGACATGAGAAGTGGTTTTATGTGTTTTTACTGTTCCCCAAAAACATAGATGTCTTCAAGGTTGGTCATTTCAAAAATTATTTTCTGTCTCATTTGTCTAAAGTGAGCGTGAACAGTGCATCTATTGTTAACTACGGAACTGAACACAAACGTTAAAAAGACATTCTTACATAGAATTTTTTTTCTAAATCATATTATTTTTTCACCCCTAGTTTTAAACATATTTCTGAGTAAAGTAAGTGGCTTTATACCCTTTCTACATCCTCCTGACCTTCCAGGAAGTCACCCTCTGCCATGTTTTGTTTGGTGTGTCACTATCACTCCTCCCCCGACACAGGAGGTGAAAAAGGAACCAGATGTCCCTACAAAGGGCTTCTCTTTAAGCACCCCCTCTTTAATTCATCGCTAATTAGAGTGTCTCAGGTAGCTGGAGCTCTGTAGTACACAACTAAACAAGCATGCCATTCACATGCTAATCGCATAAGATGACCCGACAGGATGCACTTTGGTCCTGGTCAGGAACTAGTCTGTTAATTGTACCGTTTTGTTCCCTCCCTGCGGACGAACTTGACAGTCCTAAATTCAGAGATTTGTAAATGGACAGCTAGGCCACATGCTTTGATTTGTCCACTGAACAGATGATATCCTGGCCAAAGGAAATATATTGAATATATTTAATATACGCCCAAATGTATGAGATTATTAAATAATCCCATTTATAGACTTTTTTTATTTTTATTTTTTGACAATTTAAGGTCAATTTGTTAATTTTTAGCATTTATTTAAAGAAATAAGAAGATCTGCCCATAAAAGAAGACTAAATGAATAATTGTAAGGTTAGAAATGACTAGAAATGGTTTGAAATAGGCTTTAAAATCTGTATCTAATAATCCCATATTAGATCAATTCTATATTTCAATAATTTATTGCAATAATAAATAATAATTTAATAAAATATTTTAATAAAAATATAGAATTGAAATCTTTCATCAAAAATAAATATAATAATAATAAGTCAACCTAGATATTTTACAAATATAATAAAAATATAATTATTGAGCAATAATTGTATTGTTTATGATAATTATATTTAATAATAATAATTACATGTATATAAATATAAATGTTTTCATCACTAAGAGTGTAGAAAATCCAGCAACTATCATTTTAATAAATACGGTTCAGTAGTTCTTTAAGGGTGAATTTGGATAATTACTATAATTGGTTAATAATTTCTGACAGGGAAAAACTCTAAAGTGGGTTCTAAATTTAAATTAGTAGATCATTTAGCTCATTTCAAGCATTTATTTATAGAAAAAGAAGCAATACAATAAGAGCACTTGAAATTAGTCCCAAGAATTTAGAAATATTCTTTTTAATCTTATATTTCTAGTTTGTAATTTATTTGATCTTTATTTAAAACATTAATATTGACATAATTAAATAATAACAATAAAATACATAATATTTTACTTTCAACTAAGTATATTTATAACAAAAATAGTTCTATATTCTAAATATTTTAACTTGTTATTGTTGGTTTTCAGAAAAAGGGGTTGTTTGAGGTTGCTTTAAGGGTTCTTTGGTTAATTAAGGGGTCTTAGCTTCCAAAAAAAAAAAAATCCAAAGTTTTACTTGCCTTGAAAACCTTTGCGAAAGGCAGACTGTGATAGAGATATGGTTTTAGGATTCTACATAGGACCTCTTGAGGAACAACTGAAGGAACCTTATGGATAGCATTAAAACAGGTTAAAAAAATTGTACTACTGCATTCAATTTTTAGGGATCTTTTATTCATTCTTTCATCTTCTGTACATTTTCTTGCTTTATCCTGATCAGGGAGCAGAATGCCAGTCCATTGCAAGGAATCACACTCATTTACAATCTAACATAGCCAATCCACCTACTAACAAATGTTTTGGTCAGTTGGAGGAAGCCAGTGGACCCAGAAAAAAACTGGCATGAACAATGGCAACTGTGCACAGAAAGTAACCCAAGCTCAAGGTCAAACCAAGAACCCTGGAGCTGTGAGGCAGCAATGCTACCCACTGTGCCACTGTGCCAACATTGTTGGGGTTATGTGATGGAAAATTATTACCTTTTACCATGAAAGAACAAGCATGTTTTACTTTAAACCCTTTCTGATTTAGGATTCTACATAGAACCGCTGAGTCACCCCCCCACACTTCCACCCCCATCCTCCCCCCCTTCCCGAGAGTGCAGGAAGTAGCATTTAATGTTAGTTAAATTAGACCACCAGTGCTTTTTTTTTTTTTGCCTAGATTTAATTATGTTAATTTGAGCTAATCATTTACCCTTTAGTCAATGTCTTGTGACTTGCAGTGGTGGATAAGCTCCAATATCCTCATAGACATCTCGGGTCTCAGTCCTACATACAGAGCGCTATTCATCTTCCACAACCAGGACTGAGAGGGTCAATGCCATTACATGTCAGCTTTATTTACCTGTTCCGGTGACTACATGTAGCACTTAGTAAATGAAGTCCGTCTCAGAGGACTGGAGAACTCATCCGGCCAGGAAGCAACGGAGAGCGTCATGCCCCGAGGGTTCGGTAAATTCCATTATCAAACATTGAAATGGATTCCTGTGTGGTGCCCAGACCATAACACCATCTAACACACCACTCCTGAATGTTCCTCAGTCTCCCACAAGTATAGAATGCAAAGGTTTTTACACCACATGTTTTTTTTTTTTTTTTTTACATGAAAAATTGTAAAATGTACCTTTATTTTACAACGTGGAAGTATTTTATGAAATACACAAATCCAAATTATAAATCAACAGATTAGTGTGTGTGTGGATGAACATCACCACTGAGTGGATACCAAAAACATTAAATAACTTATCATTATCGATTCTTTGGTTTGTCTCTCAGGGAGAATGTGAAAAGGTTTTATGTAGAATCCTACAACGTAGTGTTTCCTTTAAAGATTGGGTTCTTAGGGAGATAAAAGCCATTAATTATCCTTAATTAAGGACCTTTGAAAAACCACAGAAGGAACATTTGTGAAACGTCACACACTAAATGTCTTCATTCATTCATTCATTCATCTTCATTAACTGCTTTATCCTGGGCTTTATCAAGGCTGCAATGGGGCCATAATTACTATTTCAAATGAAAAATTCATAAAATGGATATGAAATGATTTTATGTTTTAACTCCAACCATTTTCTATACCGCTTATCCTACACAGGGTTGCGGGGGAGCCTGGAGCCTATCACAGGGAACTCGGGGCACACCCTGGATGAGATGCCAATCCATCACAAGGCACAGTCCCACACACATTCACACACTACAGATAATTCGGAAATGCCAATCAGCCTACAATGTGTGTCTTTGGACTGGGGAGGAAACCGGAGTACCTAGAGGAACGATGTGAAACACGAGGAGAACATGCAAACTCCACATACAGGGTGTAGGCAGAATCACGAATCCACCTACTGACATTTTTGGGAGGTGGGATGAAACCTAGACATGAAGAGAATGTGCAACATTCTACACAGACAGTAACCCAAGCTCAGGATCAAACCAAAGACTCTGGAGCTGTGAGCCAGCAATGTTATGTGCTGCATCACAATGCCACACCTATTGTAAATATTTTATGTAGAAAACATTAGCTAACTCTCACTGGCTAGACTAAAAACAATGGAGTCACATTTCCCAAAGTCTCCATGAAAAATATTGTGAATATTCATCTTTAGCTCTGGTATTAAACACGCACACTATCACGCGCCTCATGTCAGGTCTTGACTTTAAAAATATGACGCTTTTCATTCCAAAGCATTTAAGACAAGCTCTTTTTTATTGCCTCATTCCTCCTCCTTGGTGTGTGCAGTGGCCCCCAACGTGCATATTAAATCAATTAAGGATCTGAACAACACATTTTTCACTGCCTGTGTGCTGAGCGTGGAGACTAATTTAGTTTCCTCCTTCCCCTCCAGTCTTAATGTCACATTTCATTACATGGAGCCAAAGGCGGGTGACAAAGTGGAGCATTAGGGCTTAGAAAAAAAAGCCCGAAGTCCGTGCAAATGCCGCAATAGAAGTTGAATATTCAGTGCTCTCATTCTTCAGTAAAGTATCAGCAGGAAGTCTTTCATTAGTGAAGAGTGTAGAGGGAGTCCTCCAGTACACTACAAATACTGTAATGGCACTACACTCAGGCAGTGAGCTTTTATTAAAAAAAATAAATAAATACTTCAGGGCTATTCTTGATGCAATGTTTACCGTTTTTTTTATACGTAACTCTTAAAGGAATGGTTGAACCTAAAATTACATTTGCATAATTGTTAATTGCTTAGCTTAAAACCTGTTCGGTGTCTGATGTTTCCATCTGGAGCTTCAAAAGGAATTTAGCTAACAAATAATAGAAGTCTGTCTCACCCAAAACCTTTCTTTCATATCTATATATAGCACTGGAACATGCGCCCCTGTGTCATCACTGGTTAGGGAAAAAAAACATTTCCATCCTTTCCCATCTTGTTTTTTTTTTTTATTGATAGACCAACGTTTTCAGCACAGCCAAGCGTAAAAAGGGTTTTTATTTGCATAAAGTCTACTTCTGTTGTCCTGTACAACCTGTCATACTTAATAAAGCTAAGATAAAACCCTGTGTATGTATATGTCATTTGAATAGAATTGAGAAACTCAATTAAATCAAATGTTGCTTTGCTTTGTTGTTCGCTGCCGTTGCTGACATTGTGGCCCTATGTCATGCACATACGATGAAAATGAACGCTCGTGGGCCGTTTGTTGGTGTGAACACAGGGTTAAGGTTCATCTCCAAATTGTAATTAAACTGTAATTTAACACCAGTGCGAAAGTTCACCTGCATGCGTGCTAACATTTGTTTCATATTATTGTTGTGATAATGTTAGGATTCCTAATAACTGACCAAAATGAATGAAATATCTGTCTTTTATGATGTAAAACAGAATAATAGATGCTGTAAATGTGCTGTTGGCTTGAAGGAGCATGTCACGCTTCTGTATCACTGCTGGATTACTGCAAACATTAGTCAGAAGTAGGGTTCTGCTGCTTATAAAAGAGCTTTGCATATTTTCTTTTTCTATTTTTTTGTTATCATAACCTGAGGAGGATTAAAGCCTGCGTGTGGTGCAGGGTTACTCTATCGCCTTATTGCGCTCTAATCCTATTATACCGCATTCTGACAGCCACCTCAACTGCTGTTCAAATATTCCTGAGTTCTTTTCCTGAGGCGAGCAAAAACGCGCCTGATCTTCCGCCTGTCCCAGAAGCAGGCCCATGTTTACGGGAACGATCCGGAGCTCTGTACGCTGACTGCCACACTGTTATCAGGTGATAACGTAGATGAGCTACACGTCATCTTTGTGGAATAGCAGAAATATCCATGTGCATGCTCACAGGACTGACCTGACCTCTGTGCTGACTTACGAAGGCAAGGAAATGCAGGAAATCAGATTTTCATGCAGGCTGTGAAAGTTTCAACAAAAGGGCATTTGTTGTCGTGGCCTTCATTCTCTCCATGTTGCAGATTTATCAGCTTGGGACCTGAACATACAGCATGAAAATATCTCAGTTAGCTAGCAAGCTAGTTGACATTTGACTATGACGTGGTGTCCTTTATATCAGTAGCGTGTTCTAAGAACAAAATAGCCAACGCCAGTTTACGTAAATAGCAATGAGAGTATTGTTTATCATAATGTATGATCACTGGGTTTTATTTATCAAACTAGATACGAAGATCATAAATTGTTTCTAGGAGCATTTACACAAGACATGTGCTGTTCGTGGAAATCCAGTTTGTTGTGAAAAATGTTCATACCATGCACTTTACTCCTGAGAGTGGTGTGTGTATATTTACGCAAAACATGAATCTCGATCGAGCGGCAAATCGTATAGTAAGCGATCCAAAAGATATCCGTAATTTAAGACAAATCAGAGGACCTATTCAAACAGGACAAAAGTAATGGCACCCAGTAAAAGGACAAAGAGTTAGAGTGTGTCTAACGTAGCCGACACGCTGCAATACGTTGCTAAGCTGCATTGCAGGAACGTTTCAAACACGCTGCACATAGAAGGCTGTTTTTCACTGTTTAGTCATCATTTTGTTGTTTTCAGCACTTTGTAAGCTTTGACATTTATGGAGTGTTGTGCGGGACTAAATGTTGAACAGCTGTGCCGTGAAAGCATTTAGTAATTTATGACGGATTTGGTCAACATACACAACAAGTAGGAAGAAAATCAGCGTTAACTAAACATTTGTACATTTTTTAGTTTGGTTTGGACTACAAAGGTATTTATATATTGTAAAACATTTTTTTTAAATATATTTTTATGTATATTTTTTACTGTATATATTTTATTGATGTTTTACTGTAAACTTAGTCAGTTAAAACAGCTAATATCATGGGAGCTTCCCTACCAAAGTGCCTCCCAAAGATCAACCCATTGTCCTTGTTGTGGGAGATGGAAACAGGCCTGGAAGTATGGGATTGCTAAATTGGCAGGTAGTATAACTTGGACATTATGGTTTCCATCAAAGCCTGTTTGGTTCCATCTGGAAGCATAATTTAATATAACAGCTAAAATAACAGATTACTGTTTGTTAGTGTGCTAGAGCAGTAGGCCACTTCCACACAGCAATGCACAATATAACTCTCAACATATAATGTGCTAGCTTTTTAGCAAATTTGCTAGCTAGTAACAGCAATATCCACTACTGGAGAAGTAACATTAGCAAAAGTAACTAGATAGCTGGCCATCATCAGATCAGTGCTGTGTTATGCTAGCTGGATGTTAGCTAGTGTTGCTAAACTATTATTATTGTGTAAACAACACCTGTGGGGTTTTTTTTTCCAGGCTGATAATGTCAAAATAAAGGCTAGTAGAGATGTCATTTTGGGCTCCAATAGTTCAATCACCATGGAGACTGATAACATCCTGTCATAACGGTCATGAGTGGCTTAATCTTTTTTACAGAAACGACCATAGAAGCTATAACTCCTACGACAGAGAGAGATGGAAGCTTATTGTTGTCTTCCTATGTCACGCCGCAGTGGATTCAGTCAAGAGATGTAATGTGATCTAGTTTGAAATTGGCTGCTCATATATAACTTATTTTGAGGTTTTTGTGGCTAATCAGTGCAGCTTGGCCTGCAGATGAATGAGGATTGTTCTAATGGGGGTAATTAAAGGCTTGTGAGGACGGGGGGGTAGATACAGGGGGATTTGTGTTGGAGTAAATAGCTCATGGGCTTTTTCTCTCCCTCGCCGCTCTCAAGTTGGCCGTGACATGTTTTGGGAGCCGTCACCGCCCATCAACATGACCAGACATGTTTACTTTAGCTCCTTATCATTTCCTGTGCATGAGTACCAATCAAGGACACTGTGAGGCCTTCCTGCCCCCTCACAATAGGCTTTCCCCTCCCTCCACATCACTGACAGCATCATGAAGCTCAGGCGCTCTCTGAGCCCATGGCATGGCTAAAAGTCCCGTATGTCCCTCATGTCCCTGTGCCTCAGGAGACTCGAATAAGTCACTCGCGTTTCCCCCCACACAAACAAGTGGGGGGTGAAAATATACAGCTTCTTAAACATTTTGAAAAGATGAAAAACAAACATGGAGCACAAAGTGCCAACGAAAAAAAAAATGAGTTTTGTTAGTGAGTGAATATAAGAAGAATATTTCAAAATATTGGCCAGTATTACAATAATGCAATATAACAAAAAATAATAATAATAATGTGTGTAGTTTTGGGTCTCACTTTAAATGTGGCTGCATACAGTCTAGTCACACAAGCAGCTCAAATTTTCCTGCCTTTTCAAGAGTTCTTCCAGAGTTTTCAAGAGTCTTCTACAGTGAACACCAACTACCTCCTTATCACCAGTGTTAAACCAGTGTCTTTACTTCAGCTGCATGACTGAGAATGAATCTAATCTAGAGAGCAAGCTAGGTTAGTCGATATTAGCAGGGAGTGAAGAGTGTTATTATGGTTACAGTATTGATGTGTCATGAGCTGATTTTCATCATATCTTCACAGGAAACACAGCACCTGCATTTAAGTAACTAGATAGCTGGCCATCATCAGATCAGTGCTGTGTTATGCTAGCTGGATATGTTAGCTAATGTTGCTAAACTATTATTATTGTGTAAACAACACCTGTAGGGGTTTTTTTTTTCAGGCTGAAAAAGTAGAAATAAAGGCTAGTAGAGATGTCATTTTGGGCTCCTCATCACCAGTGTTAAACCAGTCTTTACTTCAGCTGCATGACTGAGAATTAATCTAATCTAGAGAGCAAGCTAGGTTAGTTAGTTAGTCGATATTAGCAGGGAGTGAAGAGACTTGTTATGGTTACAGTGTTGATGTGTCATGAGCTGATTTTCATCATATCTTCACAGGAAACACAGCACCTGCACTTGTTTTTTTTTTGTTGTTGTTGTTGTTGTTTTTGGAAATAAAACAGAAAGCATGAAAGTATCTTTAATTAGCTAAATGATTTTAAAGGGTGAGATCATGGTGCCTGGATTTTAGGCATTTAGCCACAGAACATGAGTGCTAAGCTAGCTAGCTACCTTGACTAATAATAAACATAAAGAAAATACACTATTTGGTGAAAAGTATGTGGACGCCTTAACATCACACGTATAGTATATGTGTTTCACAAGCTGGTTTACTAGAACTTAGCTACCTGGTTATTTATTTGGGATTTTAGTAGGGCAAAGAGGCATTTCCAATTTACTTATTTTTGTATTCGGAAATATTTAAGAGGGTAAAGGTGTAGAGGTGCTCTTTGGCCATTTTAGTATTTTGGGGGGCATAAAAACCCGTATTAAGCATGCTATTACTGTACATATGTTGTTTTGAACGGTTTAAAATGATCTGTTTAGGGGAACTTTAAATGATTGATACAAATAAATCAGAAACCAGAAACACAAACTCATGTATTTAAGTTGCGCTGTAAAGCACAATAAGGGTTAAAGCTTTGTCAGTGTGAGAGTCAGACTGCTGTTGTGCGCTGAAGGCCGTCCTGGCAGGATGAGAAGCTCTTAGGCAATGGCACATATCAGCTCAGCGGCTGAACGATCTCCTGGAGCCTGTCCAAACTCAGATCATGTTCTCAGTAAGCCAGAAGGGAGGCAGGCAAAGGTTGCAATATTGCTGCTTTTGTTTGTTTTTTTTTGTTTTTTTGTTTTTTTTTTCTAGCTTCCTGTAAGAATTAAGCAAAAAAAAAAAAAGAGCTGTGTACGGCACTCAGATGAAAGCAGCGCCTTGCCGAGCACACGTCACCTACGTGACAGACTCTTGAGAGGAAGTTGGGTAGTCCAGACAGCACATCTGCCTCCATATGATCCACCTCCCCCCTCATCCTCAGTCCTGTGTACTTCTCTCACTTTCCTTCTCTCTGTGTGTCCTTGATCTTTCAGCACATCAAACCCTCAGCTAACCACAGGTCCTGAACCACAAGGTTGCAACATAATATGACACTGCAAGTTCCATTCAACTCAAACTATTTAACCATGAGAAATGAATAAGGTACAAAATTAAATGAGGTAGTAGAGGTCAAACATTTCATCTCCACTTTGATCAAATATTCAGATTTTTACAAATGATACATCAAAGAGAAATTATGTAAAGAGAGGACACAATGCCCAAATAATAAGTTCAGACACAGCAAATCTTAATAAATATACAGTGGGGTCCAAAAGTCTGAGAGCACTAGTGAAAATGCTTCTGTTTTCATTCTTTTGTCCTTTCATTTGCAACAATGTTTATTACTAATTATTTTTTTTGACAACAACGTGAGTGAAAAGTACAATGTTCAAAATATTGACATAAATTTCAGAGTTTCTTAGTATTTGGTTTGTCCCCTTTATTGCTTGAAGGACTTCAGTGTGCACTCGAGCTGGCATGGACGCCACAAGTTTGTGCAAAACCTTATGCTCCATTTTAGATCGAATCCGTCAGAGTGTCGTCTGAACACGTGCTTCGATAAAACAGATCATGCATGAGGAAAATCTGACCTTTTCTACAAAGCAGTTAACATGGTCAACATCACACATTTGCTTATATTTTAAATACGAACCTATAAATATCGAATGCAGAATCGGGACTATTAAATGTTCAAGATATTGAACATTTCATTTATTTGTTTGAAATATTACAAAACTCTAATACCCATCTGTTTATTTACCATTTTCAAAGGAAACAATAGCCCAGATTTTCAAAGTATGTCGTCTCAAACGTTTGGACCCCACTGTATATACTTTTTATATTTAAAATATTAATAGTCCATTATAAAAGCACACTTAAGCTGCGTTCACACTCTGTGTTTGTTTGTTTTTTCTTCTTCAGAAAATATCTGAGTACTTTCTGTGCTGATATGATAAAAAGCAGCATTGATAACATTGCTCTTCAGTCAAGGCTTGTATTGACTGACTAGCTATCCTAGCCTGCTCTCTGCAATAGATTTATTATTATAAGTAATGCAGATGAGATACTCTGTGGATGAGGAGGTTGTTTGCTTAGGAGGCAGAAAATCAAGAGAATTTGAGCTGCTTGTGCAAGTTGACTGCATGCAGCCACAACTAAAATGGGATGTCACGTTGCATACCCACATTGATCTTTTTTAGTTACAGCAATGTAAGAATAATCGCAAAGAAACATTGTCGATTCAATGCAATAAATCTCCTGGTAACACTTTTCTGGTACTTGAGTAACAGTACAAGAATAATCATGTACTAATACCTGAATTAATACTTACTTAAATATGAACTAATGATAAGTTAAAGCAACTAATGAAGCGCTAACCTTTACTACGGCACGAGAACGAATGTGAATTGTTTATATAATTTGTCATGTGTAGCTGCGTACACAAACATCAACTGGATGGAGGGATGATGCGAGGTATGACGTAGGAATTCATAAGACTCATGTCGTAGTTAAAGTTCGCTCTTCATTAGCACATGCCTTAACTCATCATTAGTTCATATTTAAGTAAGTATTAATTCAGGTATTAGTGCATGATTATTCATTTACTGTTACTGTAAAGTGTTACCAATCTCCTCATAGTCACTGCCAAACAAAACTCTGTCTTACTCTCGCATACACTTAATTTATGACCTGACTGGTCTGGAGGTAAAAATAAAAAAAAATAATAAATAATTTTTTTTTTAAGATTGGGATGTCGCTCTGTGCTTTTCTGAAATGTTTTGATGTTGTTGTTGTTGTTGTTTTTGTAATTTTGTTTATTACATTTTGGATGCCTCACTGTGACCAAGGCAGCAGCGAATTTTAAAAGCGCTCGTTTCCATGTAAACATGCGTTGCTGTCTAAGAAAAAGACGCCAAGTGTGAGAGCGGCCTCAGACATTTTTTTTCTTTATCTAGTTCTATTAGCAAACAATGTTGCTTCTTTACAGAATTAAATGCTAATAATAGTAGCGTAAATATCATAATAACTAGGCATAATCATCTTATATTTATTTATCATAAGTTTGTGTGAAACATTTCGGGATATTCAGGATATTCTCACTTGACCAGGCATCATCTATTACAGTGTAGAGACTCAATGAACAAAAATACTGACTTTTACTTACGTTTATAAAAAGGGAAAAGCAGACAACATTCTGAGTAAAGTAGAATAGCTACAGTATGTACCAAATTACATGAACACTAATTACCTTGTGTGATGCATGAACAAGTAATGATAATCGTGTTATTGTGTATATAATCCCATGGAGCCATGCTGCTGTGTAATGAAAATTACAGTGCTGCTGTATTCTGGATTTTGATTGGTCACAAGGTGTTCATTTATTCATTCTCTGTAACAGCAGCTCTGACAGTAGTGGTGATAACTGGTGATATAGTGAAGTTTTCTGTGAGGAGACATTTAAGGAAGGAGTCTCCAGTGTCAGCACTTTGTAACAGTCAGAGGAAATGCTGTAACTCTCTGAGTTAATGTTTTTCGAACAGATGATTTATGCTTTGTGGTTTCTTGATAATATGACATGGTGCGGTTTTTTTTGGTCTTATTATCAAGATAGAGAAAAAACACAGCCTATGTCATTCTTGGCCAATTGTTGCAGTGTAAATGGAATGAAACACATTGGGATGTTCTGTTATTGGAAAATAATCAGCTCGGAGTGGTCTCGGTAAGTCCGCTTCATAACACCACCCCATCGTTCATTATTTTACTACAGCAGCAAGCTTTTATTTGTTGTTTTTAATATATAAATTTAATGAATATTTTTAGATGAAAAAACAGTAAAGAAATACTGATATATCACCATTTTTACAGCTGAATAGCTGTGGGTTGGGTATAAACCTAACCACTGTGGGCAAACACGGTTTTCATTACAAGATTCCAGTAAAGGAATTGTTATGTATCCAGATGAATAGCTCCTCCAAAAAAAACTGCTAGAATGTTCTGCTTCCTCATCATCACCTCTGGTGAATGCGAGAGACAATAACAGAGACACACACAGAGAGAGAGAGAGAGAGAGAGAGAGAGAGAGAGAGAGAGAGAGAGAGGGATTGGGGAGGAGGAGGTGAGGTGAAGAGCAAACCGGGTGCCAGAGCTCTTCTCTTTTAAGTCTGTTTCCTCCTCTCACTCACAGAGATGGGAGTCTTCCTGTGTCTGGCCTTTGTCACCTCCTGTTAGCCAAGAAGAGCTTGAAAAGGAAATGAAGGATCTCCTTTTTGCCACCTTAATATCACTGGTCACAATCACTTTGTCCTAAGTGGACAACAAGCAGACGTCGGTAGAAGAAGTGATGACTCTGGGAAATTTTTTACAAGATACAAGTCTGACAACAATCCAATCCAATGGATTCTCTTTCAGCTTATGATGAGAGCTCCAACAGATGAATGTATACCTGTAATGTGTTAAAATATCACATAATACCACATTCTTGAATCTGATTGGTCAGAAGGTATTGATTCATTTTCCATAACAGCAGCGTTTATGTCAGGTTTTGATTGATTGAACTTGTTTTGCGTTGAGTAAAATTCCTGTCAGCAAACTAGGCTTAACCAACCGAGTAAATGAAGAATAATAGATTCACACTCAATTCAAATGGCCTGCCATAATGAATACTCGTCTCAAACGTGATTAATCTGCGTAATCTCATTTTTAAATAAACAATTTTTCAAATACCAATAAGAGCCTGTGTTTACACATTTCATTTCAAAGAGGAAGTTAATTATCCACAGAAGTGATTTGTGGCTGTTTCCATCCTGTTCCAGTTTTCAGCTACATGGTGAAGTTTAGTTTATGTTTATACATGACAGGAAGTCACACTGTGTTCTAAACCACATGTAACATCACTGAACGTAATGTATTTTTACGTGGATTTTTCCACAAAAAATATTTTAGGTTACTTCCATGACTTGTTAGCAACATTAGCCTTGTAGTGAACTTTTGACACCAAACAGTTGGCTGGTCAGTTACATTTGGAGTAAAGGGGTAACTATGTATAACTTTTTCACCAAACCATTATTTTAACCTCAGTGAGAATCTCACAGTATGTGTGTGTGTGTGTGTGTGTGTGTGTGCGTGCATGTTTGTTAGGCGCTGCAGTAGGGACCCAGATGCTCAGGCCAGATGGTGAAGCCACAGTCCTAACCACATGACACAAAAATACATTAAAATAAGATGAGATGAACACACAGAAACACCGTTCTGAGAGTCAACAGTGAAGCTGTAATCACACCTCTCAATGCTTCTGGTTCGAGGGGAGGAAGTGAGACAGAAAGCTCAAGGGCTGCTCTCATCCACTGTGTCACATGACTTCATTATGGTGGACTGAGGCTCTGCTGCTAATTAGCGAATAAAGCTGAAAATAAATCTGTGTGTTAGTGTGAAGATGAAAACTTCAGTGCTGAATCAGTTAATGTCAGACTGTTTCACTGCCTGTACAACACACTGTATAGGACAACGGTTCAATCTGTCTGTCAAAGCTCTGTGTCCATCAGTGTATCTGCCTGTCTGATTGTCTGTCTGTCTGTTATCGGTACCGAAACACTGCTCAGCATTTAGCATTTACTGAAGATGAAGGAATGCTTTCTAGCTGTAAGTCTGTCCATCTCGGTATACACTGTAGTTACTAATTCCTCAAATCTATGAAACTGCATTCATAATGGAGTTCAGCTGGTCTAGACACAACCAGGCCTG
>JANDJT010000081.1:20266452-20282338 GCA_024331685.1 Stegophilus panzeri | reverse complement strand
TGCCATCGGGAGCAACTTGGGGTTCAGTGTCTTGCCCAAGGACACTTCAGCATGTGGAGTCACATGGGCCGGGAATCGAACCACCGACCCTACGATTAGTGGACAACCCTCTCTACCACCTGATCCACAGCCAAAAACAGTAAAGAGTCAAGTGCTTGAGAATGTGCAAAATGTACTCAGAACATGTAAGAAAGTCCAGACATCATTTGGCTATTTGCTTTGCATTGTACTGACAAAGAGATTTCTTTTTCCCCTTTTTTAAAAATCAATAATAATAATAATAATAGTAATTTTTTGAAAAATATTTATTTATTTATCCTTTATTTAACAAGGAAAATCCCACTGAGATATCACAATCTCTTCTTCCAGGGAGACCTGGTCAAAACGGCAGCGTGTCGAGTTTCACACAGAAAACAATACCCATAGAAAACAATCAATAAGAAGAGTAAAATCAAGAAGAGTGCTTAGAACACTCCTTTAACACCGTTCGCAAAAGCACCGTTTTAAAAGTACTCAGAGGTGGCAATATCTCTAGTTCAACTACATTTTGCGGATCGTTCCCGGCCCAGGGAAAAAGAAAAAGAAAAAGCATTGCCAAATTCTGAGTATACCTTTGGGACTTTTAACCGAATGTGTGATTGAGATATGCTTGGTCACGGTCTGTGTCTGCTTTATATCACTGACAGTCTAGAGACACATATTGTTGGCTGGAGGTTACACCCAACTCCCAACTGTCTTCTGTTTAGTGGAACTTTGTATTAGAAAATTAGTTTCAGTGGTTTGTTTTGTCTTTGCTGTATTAGAAGGAGGAGGAAGAGGAGGATGAGGACCAGGAGGAAGAGGAGGATGTCATGTTTACATTACCATCTCTACCTCATTAGCTAAATGAAGACAATTTACGTAGGCTTTCTCACTGACACTTCTTTACCCTATGGACAACCCTTTGCTGTGCAGTCACCTTCATATTTAATACGTCCTCGATCTAAGTTGCGTTGCATCATATGATTAGACACTTTCTCTCCTCTGTTACTAGAATCGACATCCTAAACACTGCTAAATCAATATTAGCACTATGTTCAATTTCGTCACTTGTTCACACATAGACGCATAATTAACCATGTTTTCACAGTCAGGTTACACCACCGGTCCCCTTTTCCCAGCGCTACACATTATAATCCCCAGTTTGACCTTGTTAGCTACTCTATTCTGCAATACCTCTCACAGTCTCCTAACCTGGGAACACCTATTCCCAACACTGCCTGTTAACTACACTATCACAGCATGGTTCTTCATTGGCCCCCAGTGACTTTTCTGGTGTGTGTGTGTGTGTGTGTGATTTAGAGAAAATCTGTGTGTGGAGCCCTGAGGAGCGTCAGGTAGTCTTTTGGGGCAGATAAGGCCAGGCTGTGGTCTGTCTGTGGACAGGCTGTTCCCCGGTTGTGACAGTAAGCAGTGCCTTATGATCACAATTAGACAGAGACAGTCAGAGAGACGGTGGAAAGGGAACACACCCGTGTAAGATATTCGAATTTTGAAGAATTAGGAGAAAAATGAACTCTGAAAGGAAATACATTAAAAGTATATAATCGATCAAATATAACAGCAGATCAGAAAGATTAAGCAGCGACTGTTGTGTCAGGAGTTTGCGAGACCGAAACGTGACCACTCGACACGTATTATTCCTGTGCAACTATGTAGATAATACAATACAATAACAATACAGGGTGTCCCAAAAGTCTCCAAAATAAGACCGTATTGAAATCACACTCATGGCTGGATCAGGAAGCCGTCGCAAGGTGTGTTAATTTCCCCTATGTATGGAGACTTTTGGGACGCCCTGTAATGTCGTTAGGCGGCAATTTATTTTGCAGCAGTGCGTTAGAGAGAGATGAGAAGAAGTGTATGAGTCGGTAGAATTCTGGTGCTAGGATTACCAAGACACAATTAAAAATTGGGCTGCATGTCCCCTCTGCAGAACCCAAGGGAGAACGAGAGCTAAGAATGAGCAGAGAGAGAGAGAGAGAGAGAGAGAGAGAGAGAGAGAGGTAGGTGCCACCTATGACTCATTAGAGTTCTAGAAATGGGCATCAAAACACAGTAGGTAATAATCTAAGTGGATTTAACAAGATAACGATATAACATTGGTTCAAGACACTCCACAGTTGTCTGTTCATCATTCTCACCCGTCATACCAAGAAGACCAGAAATGATTTTCCAGACCCTAAAAGCAGTGATAAACTAACACTCGATGTCTGCAGCCCTCCTTCCCATGACCTACTTCCCCCCTTGTGCGTTGCATTGTTGTGTGTTTGCAGGCCGCTGAATGCACAAGCCTCCTGCTTTTTCAGGGGCCACTGGGAGAACCGGGTCCTCCAACACAGACCTCCAAACAAACAGCACAACAGTTTGAGCAGAAAGGGGTACGAGTCAGAGAGCTGGCCGTGACAGCATGGTGTCCGCACACTGCCGCCATTGTAGGTGCTCACATGCCGTATTGTGCCGCACGACATCATCGCCTCACAGCAGCTGTTGCTGATAGAGGCGGGCGCAATGGTCAGCCTCAACGGATTGAGTAACGCTCGGGCACGAGGCGCATGTTTGTGTGTGCTCACTTTGTGTGTGTGTGTGTGTGTCTATGCATGGAGGGAGCTTCTTTTAGGCTGTCTGATTAAATGGTGCCATGTTCCGATTCAAGCATACAACAATTCCCTGATTATGTTATACTCGCCCATGCATTTCTCTTGCTTGTTTATCTATAACGCTAAATGCAGCACATGATGGGCAACTACTTTACCCCATATGTTCCCCCTAACATGCTGCGATCTGTGTTTGATACTTATAAAGAAAGAAAATACACAAACCAGGACTTGCATATACAGCAGGAAGACATTCAAAACTGCACGTAAAGCGTTTTTTAAACGCTCTTCAAAATGCAGAACCACAAAGGAACTAGTCCGTACCTTCTGATTTAGAAGAACGTCCCAATCTGATGTTGCTTCGTCATATAACGGGACATTATTTACACTCCGGTGTCTCATGTTACGACCTTTTAAACAGTTTGTTTATAGTTATTATGTTTTAGCATTTCAAGAATTGCAGAATTAAAAAAAATAAAATTAGGGTCAGTTTTAAAATAATGTAATGATAATTTATGAATCATGTATACATTACAGCAGAGTGAAATTATTTTCTTCACATACCCTAGCATGTTAGGAAGTTGGGGTCAGAGCACAGGGTCAGCCATGATATGGTGCCCTTGGAGCAGAGAGGGTTAAGGGCCTTGCTCAAGGGCCCAACAGTGGCAGCTCGGCAGTGCTGGGGCTTGAACCCCCGACCTTCTGATCGGTAACCCAGAGCCTTAACCGCTAAGCCACCACCTAAAGTGACTTCTTTCCTGGTCACTGCAGCCTCTTTGTGCTTTAGTGTGAGCAAAACTGTATCTACTGAATAGTTTTTACGTAAGGAATAACACACAATGGACCATGCTGTTACACAAAAATAGTCCAGTCAGTATTTGCCAGCGATTTTGCTAATAATTACAATTTCTGATTTATTAATGAATCGTGCATCACGTCGTTTTAACCGCTTATAGATACATTTATAATTACTTCCCTATAATAAGACTTTCCTTACTGTTAAAAAAGCGTGGACACTGGAGACTCCATTCATAAATGCTACATAAACTGTGAACATGAGTTTTTCTCTGTTAAATAACAGTTTAAAAAATAAATAAATAAATAAATAAATAAATAAATAAATAAATAAATAAATCAGCATCATCATCATTAGTGTTAGGTCATACTATGTACAGCGTCTGCCATACAAGCACTTGCGTATGAGCTGAAGTCCCTGTGAATGAAAATATATAATAAAGTGATTACCGTGGCGAGGTCGAGTGGCGTCTGGCCCTCCTGGTTTTTCATGGTGGGGTCGGCTCCGTGCGCCAGCAGCAGGGCACACAGCTGGGTGCGTCCCTTTTGCGCAGCCTCGTGGAGAGGAGTGAACGCCCACTTATCCGTGGCATTCACACACGTGTTGTACTTGATCAGCAGGGCCGCAATATCCACGTGCTGAGGAGAAAACAACCGGCTGCGTTACAACAAAGCCACGGCTTTTTGTCGGTGCAAACCGGGCGACTTCACACATGTAAACAGAGGTTGTATATGACATGATACGATAAACCATGGCAACATTTTTTTCTCCCAGTTTCAAACATCAAACAGTAATTACAGGTAGGAAATAAAAGTGTGACTGGGGAACTTAAGAAACCTCTGAATTATTAAGAATATCTCAACTCAAAACGCATAAATGAATGGTTGTCTGTCTGTCTGCCACTTGCTAGAGTGAACACTGTAGGATAACAGTCTGGACTCAGCCTGGAACAAAGGAAGGCCAAGTAAGGGTCAGATAGACATACCCATCAGGCCTTCTACAGGCATTCGAGAGCCTCTGGGTGGCCTGTCGGACCCGCCCCGGGACTCCTGCTGACTCTTATATAACCAGCAAGCTGTTGCCTAGTCAGCCTAATCACAGACCTCTGGTGTCCTCACCAGAAACCCACTGCACAAACGGTGTTAAAGGAATTATTTGGCCAAAAAACTAAAATCGGAGCCAAGACATGTCTGGGGTTTGATCGTTAGTTTTGCACTGCAGCAAGTTTAGGACACAGTGGAACATCCTGTCACCCTTAAACATGAACTAAACCTCAATGTAGTTGAATGCTGGAGCATGAAAGAAGAGAAACGGAACTTTAAAAAGCAACCAAATTAAACATGGCTCATTAAACGTTAGCTCCGGCCAAGCTTTTACTGGTTTTAGTTCTGATTCTGTTGTTATCAGGGTCGCAGCTCTTCAAGTCACACAACTCGAGATGTATGCGTGAATCCTGCGCTCTCCACCACTGAGGAAACTCTCACATCTGCTGCTATGAACTTCCCAATAATAACGACGAGTGGTAATGTTTTTTTGGATCGGATTATTAATATTATTATTATCATTTTTTAGGACTGGGAAATGCTGCCTGAATGTGACAGAGCTCCACAGACAAACATTTAGGCACGCTGTAATGTTTCGGTCCATCACTCGTCAGCATCACATGTTACCCAGAAAGCCAAAGGTGTTCCCATATACCAGACCTTATAGATTTGGGGGAATCTTCCAGCCTCTGCCATTTTTCACAAGCTAATATGCTAGGTATGCATGTTTTGTAAATCCCTGTAGCTTATCCTGATTATCAGTTCAGAGGAGGGAGTGTGGGCTGGATTAAATTTAAAGAGGTGCTTCTTACACCTCACATAAGATAAGCGGTATTTTATGAAGAACAGTATTAAGATGTATTATGCATTCAGTCTGAATATATTGTTATTGTATTGTATTGTATTGAACCTCGCTTCAATGCCTCATCATTACACCACTGTGTGGCAGCCATCTCGGACAACTCTGCACGTTGGTGCCCCCTCGTATGCCCCTCTAGGCCACACCTCTCAAAGTCCGATGGTAGGAATAGGAGAATTCATTCTGGGTTGCAAAAAAGTAAGTCTTCTAACTAAACATTTTTTTTCTAATTTTCCCCCAAAAAGATATGTAACTAGTTCAAACCTGTTGATTCCACCACTTCCGTCTTTATGTTATATCCATGAGAGGCATGGGCCTAGGGGCCATTTTAGACGACAGCTGTCCTTATGGAGCGTGAGTGAAATATAGAAGCACTGACATGTTTGAAGAACCTGTTGTGATGAGGCGTGTTACAGATTATCGCACAAACAGTGTGGACCCAATCGGCTTTCGTGAAACAGTGAAAGACTGAGTAGGAGTCAGCTAGAGCCTACTACACACAAGCTCTTCTTTAAATTTATATTCTCCGTTAAATGGCTTGGGAGACGTAATTTGCTTCCGTATGTTGATGTTGAGTGACGGCCAAAAAAAACCCAAAACCAGTGGCTCAGTGGTTAGCATGTCTGCTGCGCACCTCTGGGGTTGGAGGTTCGAATCCCGCCTCTGCCCTGTGTGCCGATCGGCATCTCTAAACTGCCCGTAGTATGCGAGTGTGTATGTGATTATGCCCTGCGATAGGTCGGCACCCCTTCCGGGATGTCCCCAGCCTTGTGCCCAGAGTTCCCTGGGATACGCTCCAGGCTCCTTTTCTGACCCTGTGTAGGATAAGAGGTATGGATGGACACCATCACACTGGTGTCCGGACGAGTACAAAAAGCTCCAGGCCTCCTGCAGCCAATCAGTGTACAGCAGGAAAGGATCCAGCTCTGAGCGTGCTGCGTCTGCTGTAACGTTATCACGTATAATAAACATGTCACACACACATGTTTTGGAAGATTGTAACGTCAGTCTCTTGTTTAGAGCTTGGCACGGTCATCTGGCCTGGACTGTCACTAGCTACAGGGTATCATCTCACACTCAGCTCTGTTCCTGAACAAATCATGCACCAGATTGTTGCATTAAAAGTGCATGAGCCGGGACGCTCCTGGCAGGCGGTAAAGACTCCAAACGCATCAGCGCACAGCTATGAGCAGAACAGTCAGTAGCTAGCGGCATGAACGGAAACTCTAAAGCTTGTGAGCACATTCTCTGTGTGTGTGTGCGCAAACAGATTATTCACATCTACATCTGTTTTCCTAGTAGCCGCGTGTTGTCGATGTCGTCTGTTCGTTCTGCACTTCCCGGCCAGGAGGAGGAGCTAATCTGATAGCAGGAACTGCGTGTTTAACAGCCGTGTTTGATTTGTACACTCACGCCGTATGAGGCTGCGTTGTGGAGGGGAATGAGGCCGCCTTTGTCCTGCGCGTTCACGTCTGCGCCGTGCTCCAGAAGATACTCTGCTACCTCCAGGTTATTATAACCCGCTGTGGAAATAAAACATTTATACACATGATCAGAACGCACTGGATTCAAGTCACGCGGTATGCTTGCTGGGGAGGGGTGGGGGGAGGGAGGGAGAGAGAGAGAGAGAGAGAGAGAGAGAGAGAGATCGCCGGACCCGTACTAATGAACACCATCGTTACACGACACAGCTTGATGTTTATGCAACTGCGCGCACGCACACACACACACAGCTAATCAGACAGCCCCTTCTTTCATTTCAATGTTTCCCCACTCTGGTCTGTTCCCGTTCCCTTCCACACATCATTATACAGCGATGAGGTTATTTAGGGTTCACTGTCTTATTAGGGAAAACGCTTTCGCTCGTAAATTTTTTTTTTTTCTTACCCCCATTAACTAGTTTCCTATTTAAAGACAGCAAGCAAAGCCTTTTAACATGGCATGAATGCAGACTAAAACATGCAAGGACAGGTGAGGTGAAAGAAACTCACTTTTAAAGCAAAATGCATTGAGACATTCCGATCATTTTTCAGTTGTAAAGCCGTGGAAAAATATATTTATTTCCTTGCTGAACTTCCTCCCACCTCCCAACTTCCCCTGCACCTCCGCCCACGCCGCCCTGCACTTCCTGCCACGCCGCCCTGCCCTTCCTCCGACGCTGCTCCGTACTTTCATGCAAACACCCTTCATAATCATTTCCTGACACTCCCGCACTCCGGACTGAATGTGGGTGATCACGTTGTAGGTGTTCATGGGAAGGATATGCAGTTTTAAGAAATTTAACATGACTTGGTGAATTATTGGACTGAGGTGAGCACTGACCTGAACTAAAGCAAAATGATTTGGGGGGGGGGGGAGATGACGACCAAACAAACGATAATAAATAAAGGGTACAAAGCAAAAACAAAGCAACATTTAGCTGATCCACTGGATTTAGAGAAAATGGGAGATTTGTGGGGGTTATTGGGTTCTGTTACTTTTTTTTTTCTGTTCCTTTAAAGCCACTGACATGGACCTAGCCAATGCCTGTGGGAATGGATATAATATATGATCTAAAGTCTACAATTAGTTATCTACTGTTCAGACAAAGAAAGACAAAGTGACCCTGGAGGTAGGAGACCTGCTCAGAACTGAATTCAAGATAAAAGCCGAAGATTTAATTGGACATGTCCCCTCTGCCTGTTTTATCTAGCCACACCGCGAGGGAGAGATGATGAGAACGGCATGATTCTGAGGCGACTGCTCGTTTTATGGTTAACAGTGCGCCTAGTGGCGTTTAGACAGCGACTGCTGTGGGATTATGGGACATGGCATGATAATAAACAGCGCTGCTATAACGGTGTGTGTCAGACAGAAATACTGTTTTTCAGAAAGTGTGTTCAGGCTCTCCGTTACCTGCCAGGTGTAGCGGGGTAGAGTTGCGCCCCTGCGTGTCTCTGCAGTTGATGTTCTCGGGGCTGCAGAGTTTCTGTACGCGAGCCAAGCAGCCTTTCTTCGCGGCGTCCAGAAGTGCAGCGTCTCCTCTCAGCAGGTCCTGGATATCCGTGTCCCCTTCTTTCACCATGTCTAGGGGTGTGTTTCCGTCACGGTTTTTCTTCGTCGGGTCGGCGCCATGCTGAAAAGCAGAACGAGCCTTTGACTTAGAAAAGAAAAAAAAATGATCATAACATTAATAACATTCAGAGTTCCTTCTGAAGAGAAGCATGGTGAAGGGAAAGAGAAGACGGAAAAGCTATGTTGCTAACAAGTACGTCTATCTCACGGCAAAATCTTTTCCATAAATACATGCTCCGGAGTCTATGCTTCCTTCTGTTTCAAACCGTTATCTCATCTTCACTGGAAGCTGTAGTAAAATAACATGAAAAGTCCCCTTTAAAAACAAAATGATTGAGTCGTTCTTTAATGCATAAAAGCGGTCCCGATTGACCCAGATGGCCACCTCCGTAATGCTGATAGACGACAGGAAGTCCCACATCGGCACGTTTGTGTGACATCACTAAACGTGGTTTAGATCGAAAGACGACATTTTCAAGTGTCTTTTGTTGGATGAAAGTGTCTGCTAAATGAATAAATGTAAAATTATAAACCACAGCCAAACACAAAAATGTTAACCGTGTCACAAGCTCTGGACATGCAGGACATGGAACGCTTTTACGTCAAAGTTTGAAGCGTACGGGGGGGGGAAAAGAAAAAAAAAAAAAAAAAAAAGCACAGGATTATGAGCTCTGAACAGGTTAACGCTTTTCCGAATGCATGTTACGATGCGAAGAGGCCACCAGGAGCTCTCATTTTAATAAATATCAAAACATCGATATCGGCTCCTTTTAAAATGCGCTGGCCTCTACGGGTCGGAAGCCGCAAAAAAAAAAAAAAAAAAAAAAAAAAAAAAAAAAAAAAAAAAAAAAAAAAAAAAAAAAAAAAAAAAAAGTCTATGGCGAGGGCGTGAAAGCGGGAAAGCAATAAAAGTGGGCTCATCGCTAATAAACCCTGAGCCGAGCGATCCGGGAAGCTTTTCTCGCAAAGGTCAAAAGGTCGGGGCTGTGTCCGAGTGTACCGTAAAAACACTGCGCTTGAATTAAACAGACAGACAGGAGGAGATGCTGAGTCACAGCTCTGAGTGAGTGTGTGTGTGCGCGTGTGAGAGAGAGAGAGAGAGAGAGAGAGAGAGAGAGAGAGATGCACCACACCTTCAGAAGCAGCTTGCAGATCTCGTATTTGCCCTTGGCAGCAGCTTCGTGCAGCGGCGTAAACTTCCAAAGGTCGGCCACGTTCACCGACGCACCGTGTCTCACCAGCAGCTCGGCCACTTCGTAATGCCCATACGAGCAGGCATTGTGCAGCGGCACCAGACCTCTGATACACACACACACACACACCAAAACTTCACTACTTGAATACTATCCACATGTTAAACATCACAGGTTCTACACCAGTCTACTAACACAGGTCTTGTGTAATATGATGTTTAACGTTCATGAAAGAAGTATCCAGTGTCAGCACTTTATAACAGTCAGAGTTAAAGCCGTCCTTTTCTTTCCCTCCCCAAGACAAGGCAGTCTTCATTACAGAGTTTATGCTTCTCCCTGTAACCAGTTGTATTTTTTGACTTTTTATTTAAGAACATGTGATATGAGAGAACCTCATGTGTTTCAAGGACGTTCCAGAACCTTAACTGTAACTATAAATGGATCATTCTTTAATCAATTATACACAACCGCTCAAAAGTTTAGACACGCTCATTTATTTTATTTTTTCCTCCCACATTTTATAATAATAAAGTCATCAAAACTCTGGAGTAACACAAATGGAACTACGGGAATTATGTTGTGATTAAAAAAAAAAAAAAAAAAAAAAAAGAGATCCAAAATAAATCTAAAATAAATTATTTAGTATTTTAGCAACTTCAAAGTAGACGGCCTTTTCACCTAGAATTTACAGAAATGTATTCTGGGCGTTTTTTCTCGACCGATTTCTTGAGGAATTTCCCCGAGATGATTTTTAAACAGTATTAAAGGAGTTCACGCCGACGCTGGACTCTCATCGGCTGCTTTTCCGAATATTTCGCTCCTCGTCGTCCGTTTAAAAAAAGATTTATTTATTTATTTTTTTAAATAAAGTGTTAGTTTTCTAATGAAAAGATTAATACGTCGGCACGATTATATTTTTGTCTACGACACAGATTTCAACCGTTTAATCACACACCTTCAGATCCGAAGGTTTTTAAGATCATGAGAAACATTTCAGTCGGGTGTCCACAAACTTTTGACCGGTAGTGTAGATGATTATTGCTGTGGCGAAAGAGGAATAAAACGCTTGGGGATGTGCCGTTATAGACAAATAATCAACTCCAGGATGGTGACAGTAACTCCACTTCATCACATCACATCACATCACCCCGTCAGTCCATATTTTACTCTGACAGCAACTCGGTGTTTTATTCCTTACACCAAAAAAAAAAAAAAAATCAATCAGAGTCGGTTGGTTTCTTTTTAAAGTCTCTTTTTTTTTTTTTCTGTGGCTGAAACTCATGGCACGCTACAGGAAGTCATCTGTCCTAAGGATTCTTGTATGTTAATGACACTGTGATAAATTTGGAAACAAGAAAACATTAGATAATGAGAAATAGTATTATTTTTTTTTGCCTACTGGTGATTTAAAGCAGCAAGAATTTATACCCTTTCATGTGTTACAAACAAACAGTGTAGTGCTCCGGCGGCCGTTTTTGAACATGCCCTAGCGGATCCCGGAAGCTCGCGCTCACCCTTTGTCTTTGGCGTGGACGTCGGCGCCGTGATGCAGCAGGTACTCCACCACAGCCACGCGGTTGTAGCCTGCCGCAAAGTGCAGCGGCGTCGAGTGACGTCCCTCCAGATCCCTGCAGTTCACGTTCTGAGCAGAGCACAGTTGCTGCAGAGAGAGTGCGTGCACACACACACACACACACACACACACACACACACACACCAATATAAACATGAACGCAACAGGATGAGTGAACATACAGAAAACTTACACTCAAAAGTTTTAGAACACCACCATTTTTCCAGTTTTTATTGAAATTTACGCAATTTAATGTCTCAGAGTACTCTGAAATGAAAGCATAGAACAAATCAACAATTGGAGATATAGGGGGAAAAACAAACAAACAAACAAACAAACAAACAAACAAAAAAAAAAATAATCACAGAATTGGTTTTGTTTAACAAAACTGAATCTATATTTTTAACTCGTCAAAGTAGCCACCTTTTGCAGATATAACAGCCGAACACACTCGTGGCGTTCTTTCTACGATGGAACTCAAATATCGTTTGGAAAATTCTTCCCAACACTGTTGCAGAAGTTCCCACAAATGTGCCGCACTCGTAGGTTGCTTTGCTTTCACCCTTCTGTCCGGTTCACCAGCTCGATGGGGTTTAATTCTGGAGACCGTGCCATGATTTGAAGCCTACCGTCTTGTTCTTTTCTTCCAAGGTAGTTCTGACATAGCCTGGAGGTATGTTTTGGGTCATTATCTTGCTGTAGGATGAACCCCAGACCGACTATATGAGAGGGGATTGCATGGCTCTGCAAAATGCTGTCGGAGCGGTTTTGGATCAGGGTGCCACTCACGCTGGGCAAGTTCGCTGACTCTGGATCTAGCAAAAGCGCCCCAGACCATCACACGTCCTCCTTCATGTCGGTGTCGCACACCGAGGACCTGTCCTTTCGCCTATTCGACAGCGTACAAAAACCCTGCGTGATGAGTTCAAATTTTGCTTCATAAGACCGTCTTCCAGTCTTCAGTAGTCCACTGGAGACGCTTCATGGCCTAGGCAAACCTCTTTCTTATTTTGCCATCTTAGCAACGGCTTTCTTAGCAACCGAGACCTGCTTACTTCGACCAGTGTTAAGCTGTGCTCGAAGCTCTCGCCCCGTGAGCCGCCTGTCACGCAAGCTACTGACTCTCAGAAACTTGTCTTCCGATCCTGTTGTGGCTTTGGGTCTGCCAGACCACTTCCTGTCAAGAATTTCCTCCGGTTCCTAAGTGCCTTTTCACGGTGTAGGAAACTGTCCTCACTGACACAAAGGAAAGACCTAGACTTTTAAGAGTCATAATGCCCTGTCTGTCTTCCTTTGTTAATCACCTTTTTGAGAGCACTATACTACTTCCTGCAGTACAATGATGGCCAAATCATGCTTAAGATGTTTATACAGACAGAGATCTTTTTGTAAGTAATCAACAAAAGATGCGACACCTGTAGGAATTGTTAGCATCATCTTTCAAGGCATAATTTACTTCCATTGCTGCAGAACAGCTCTAAGCTGTTAACCCGTTACTTGTTCCCAGAAAAAGTCTGAAATGGACATTATTTTTCAGTTTTTGGTAACCTAAACTTTGTTTTAAACCTCTGGCAGTTTACTATTTTAATTCACTGGACTTGAAATGCTTAAATTTCAATAAAAACTAGAAAAAAAAAAATGGGGGTGTTCTAAAACTTTTGACTGGTAGTGTACATCAGTGCTCTGTTCATTACGTACTGTTCACGTCCCATTCACACATAAACGTTATGAATACATAATACAGTTAAAATACAGAAAACAGGCCGTAATACTTAAACAGGGGAAATTTAAACTGTGTACAAATAAAACACGAAAAATTGACCTGAGCTGCTGTGAAAGCCTTAAATGGGTTCTTTCGGAAAGAGACATCGTCAAGTAGGGTTGGACGATATGACAAAAATATATCATATCATATCGCGACACTTGAGGACATTTCTATGATATGTTATATGTTGACTATCGCGGTATATAATTTAGCGAACAAACTGTCTGCAAAACAGTAATAAAATAAACAAACAAACAAAAAATGTTAAACTGAGTTTAACAAAAAAATTTTTTTTACGTCAAATCGACGGAATCCTTTCAGTACTGTTTAATTTGGAATGAATCAAAATGCAACAACAACAACAAAAAAAAAAAGATTAAAAAAAATACATCGCCATACCAACAAGATCTCAGAAAAGTGTATTGCGTAATCGTTTATCACGATATCGATATTATGTCGAGATATCGCTCAGCCGTATTGTCAAGGTGCCAGATCGCTATCTCGCGTTAGCATGAACACGTTTTGTCGGCAGCTGAGTTTATGGCCCCGAGTGAGTGTGTTTGCTCTATACCAAGTGGAAGGACGAATCTTTAAATTCCGTTACGGTCCACAACACGGAGAACACGGAGTGTGAATTCATTTGATGGGCCAAGTGAGAACATTTAGCGGTCCAGCCCAGCATGTGACGATGGAAGCGAGACTTTAAAATGACTGGTTTAAAAGGGAATATTCTGAGTACACACCATATATACCTTGCACCAAAAGACACACGTTGTCCCGTTTGAAGAGATGTCTGTCCTCCGACATGGGGGAACACTTGGCGTATGAGAACGCTATGTCGTGTCTCTACAATTCTGTCAGCTCTGTCCCCTGAGCCCTTCCTTTATATGGGTCGAACCAGCACAGCTACTCGCTTATAAATATTAATTCAACATCTGGTCTGACTCGGAGCTGTATTTTGCTTTTTTTAAATTCATTTATTTTATTTATTTATTTATTTTTTTCCTTTCCTGCTTTTAGACCCAAACATGTAATTCCGAAACCGAACACCTTTATTTCATATTAAGTGGAAAAACAGTGTTGTTTTGGATTTCCTCCCCCTATATGTACGAGTGCATTAGTCACCTTCACAGTGTCCAGGTCTCCTGCTTTAGCTGCCTCTAAAAGCCTGTAGTCTACATCCGAGTTCCTCACGGGAATGTTTTCTACACAGGAGACAAGCGGAGTTATGAGCGTTCGCAAGCCTATGATGTCCACGTATCACGTGCCGTGAGAGTGGAGTGGTTGCGTTTACCGTTGAGGATTTGCTGGACGGCTTCGTTGCCCATCTGCGCGGCGGTGAAGCCCTGCAGCGAGACGACGGCTGGATCTGCGCCGTAACTCAGCAGCATTCGACACGTCTGCAGATGACCGGCCAGAGCCGCCCGGTGCAGCGCCGTCTGTCCCAGAGTGTCCACTGCGTTCATCTGTGGCAATACGACACACACGACACACTTGTATACAGAAGCGGCAGATTTGCTAGAATTTCTGTACGTGTGTGTGTTTGTTACTCGAGAAATCACAGTATGGATAGAACAACACAAACGTATGTTGGCATAAATCAGCAGCAGTGATGGCACACTGACACACAGAAAGGAAGAAAAAAAAAGAAAAAAAAAGACAAGATTTCAATGTTGCTGTCTACATTGCTGTATAATGACACCTCAGTAAGGATGGACCTGGAGATCTTTCTCAAGCCTGAAACCGTACAACAGCCACACTAATTAACTTGACTGGGACATGGGATAAGTGATATATCTGTATAAATCACAGAGATGGGAGTATCTTCATGACGTACACATCGTTATCGTGCTAAAATGTCCATACATACATGCTATTTTAATACAGACTGATTGTTGTGGCCTTTATTAGATGAGCTCGTTTTAGGGGGCGTGGCTACACAAGTTGATCCTATATATATTTAAAAAAACAAAAACAAAAAAAAAAAACCTTGGATTCTTTCTACTGGCCTTCTATTTATTTATTTAAAAATAAGTTTAAACATAGGGTAATCTTTACAGATGCATACACACACACACACAGTTAAAAACATTTATTAAATAAAATAAAATTTACTCACACAACCTATTTAGAAGGAACTACAATCCCAGAGAAACTCCAGTAATAATTTCATTACCCCATCTCCCCATGAAAAACTAATCCAATCTGAATAAAGTATTATAGAGCATAGCGATGCTGTCTTGAGGCGTAAATTAGGGAGGAGAAAAGAATTTGAATATTTGTATTCTCTGTGTGAGTCGAGGTGCGGTGGCAGGGTAGTGTGGCACAGGAGAAGACAGAACTGTGAATAAAGCCGGCACACTTTAAAACGAACACGCACGTGAATTAAATCAGACGCGCCTTTGGGCAACTCCAGCTCTTCTTCAAGGACTATGAGCACTGTGCGGATGGAGAAGAGAGGACAGGCAAGAAACCAGTGTGGGGGGTGTGTGTGTGTGTGTGTGTGTGTGTGTGTGTGTGTGTGCAGGTTTTTCGCCAACTTGAGCCTCAACTCTGAAAAGTTTCATCATAACTTTTGACACGTTGTGTGCTGGGAGATTCATTCCCGATTCGCAATTCTAACCTGTAATTGTAAATACAGTGACAGGTGGACGGGTTCATGCAGCAGCCCTGCACTTTAAATGGTCTGGAGTCAGATTGGTCTCTCTCCTTCTGTCTCTCCCCCTCTCTCCCCCCTGCTCTCTCTCTCTGTCTCTCCTGCTCTCCCTCTATCTGTCTCTCCCCCCTGCTCTCTCTCTTTCTCCCTCCCGCTCTGTCTCTCCTGCTCTCCCTCTCTGTCCCTCCCCTTCTCTCCCCCCTGCTCTCTCTCTTTCTCCCTCCCGCTCTGTCTCTCCTGCTCTCCCTCTCTCTCTCTCCCCCTCTCTCCCCCTGCTCTCCCTCTATCTGTCTCTCCCCCCTCTCCCCCCT
>JANDJT010000081.1:20250631-20266352 GCA_024331685.1 Stegophilus panzeri | reverse complement strand
CACCCTCTCTCCCCCCTGCTCTCTCTCTTTCTCCCTCCCGCTCTCTGTCTCTCCTGCTCTCCCTCTATCTGTCTCTCCCTCTCCCCCTCTCCATCGCTCCCTCTCCCCCCTGCTCGCGCGCTCTCCCTCTCATGTGTAACGAGCTCCCCCCATCAGCACTGCTCTGTGCTGACTCGAGTCGAAATAGTGTGTTTACCTCCCTGCTCCCCAGTCTGCTTATTAGTGCGACACTGCCATGCCATCTGTTTATACACACACACACACACACACACACACACACACACACACACACACACACACCCCCAGCTCACACTCTGCTCAGCCTGGCCACTCATCACCACCCAGTCAATCACAGTGAGGCAGGGAAAACAGCCCTCAGGTCACGCTGGCAGTTTATATAACTCAAACAGAGAAAAGTGAAATGAAGTGAATTCAAGCTTTTGACACGGGGGGAAAATTGCAGCGTTCAACCATGCTCTGGTCTTTAGTATGTTCTGCGAGAAAACGCAATAACAACAACTGAAACTTCTGCTTTCCCTCGTTTCCCCTTAGATCAACCGAGCCAGAACGTCCGCCTCGTTTCCATGCTTACTCTTCCTTTTCAATGCCAGTTCATGCTAGCGTTATAACTCGGGCTTCCGGTGTCGAAAACACAAATCCACTAGCTCCGTTTCAGCTTACTAGAACACGCAATACATCTAAGTAGTAAAAACTGCCAGACAAACAGGAAATAAGCATAAAGCATTGTGAGACGGGATTATCGAGGACAATATTTTCCGCAGAAGGGTTGGTAAATGACCAAAAAAAAAAAAAAAAAAAAAAAAAAACCACTCATGACCGTAACAACACCCGCAAGACCGTCAGAACTCCGATGTAACAAACGCTGAAACTAATAAACAGCACGGGTGTTTAGGTAAACACGCTGAACACGAGCCTGTCTGAACGCATCGTAATCTCCAGGCAGGCTAGCTAAGCGTTTCTCAGCTGAACTAGACGCTGTGCTGTCCTAGGCAGGAGGCCAGGCAAGGTTAAAGAAGGGCAAAACGAGTTTGAGAAAGAGCTCTTTAGATAAACTCTTATCAGGAGAACAGGAAGCGGACATTTTTATTTTTTTTTTTTTTGCAGTGGACACAGCAGTGCAGCAAAGCAGCACAGATGTTCTGAGCAGAGCCTGAATGCCTGTCCAATCAGTCCATACTTATCTGATTGGGCTCCATGAAAAGAGCTGCATTGATCTGGCAGTTTCTTAAGCACCGCCGCTGATCTAAATGATTCACCTCTCTCAGATAAGTTTCCAGGAACCGCTGAGAAAACTCAGCGCCAAAAAAAGAGAAAAAAAAAAAAAAAAAAGGTTTAGCTGAACAGAATCCTGGCACGAGTTTCACCACAGAAATGTCACCTGAATCTTTCGAAAGGTGGCATGTGAACGGACAAAGACCGACCACTCCTGCGATGTTTATGATGGCAAACAAACAGAATGCATCACAGACGTTACAAGCACCAACAGAAGCCCGAGTAACGACGTGGGAAAATCCGAACATTAAAATCAGAAAGCGTACAGAACTTCCCTCTCGGGTCACTAGCTGTCCGGTTCAAACAACTCACATGCGCGATGAAGATGTACTGTGATCTAATCCCGAGTCATTCCTGTAACGTGCAAAAAGCGCACACTGGTGCGAGTATAGCCGTAATTTAAAATACATTTAAAACAATCAGTGCGTTTACATGGACAACAATAATCCAATATTAACCCGATTAAGAAACTACCATGTAAACAGCGATTACTGATGACCTTAATCCGATTAAATCATACTCGGAGTAAACACAAATCGAATTAAGACGTGTGGAGTGTTCCTGTTTTAGTCGCATTATCGACGTGTATTACAGACGTGTACACACTTTAATCGCATTATTAACGTCGTGTGGGAGTTTTCACCGCATTTTGCGACAGGACACGTACACGCACGGCAGCGCTCAACCGTTTGTCGGCAAACAAGAGAACACGGCTGCGTCCCAAACCGTGTCCTTACCTGCTGTATAGTAGGCGAATACGCATATATAGACGGTAAGTACGCGGTTTGGGACGCAGCCCACGGGTTCAAGCAGTCGTCTGTTAGCACGTACAGCATGATAAATAATTAACCGCACTTGAAGCGTTCATAAAAATTAAAAATAAAAACACCCAAAACTGTATACGGAACCATAACGAAGACCAACTGTACGTCGATACGTGAAATTCTGGAGGGACGTCGGACGGCGTGGCGCGGTGACGTAATGACGTGTGCAGTTAATCGATCTCTGTTCTATAACACGTAAAACGGGTACATGAAAGAAATATTCTAAAAGCGACTCATGTAAACACCTTAATCAGAACACTGTCTTATTCAGAATAAGGTCAATAATGAGATTACTGCTGTCCGTGTAAACGTAGTCAACGATGAGAATAATGTTCAACTCCCTTCATGCATTTTTATTTACATCTGTGATGCTCCACATACATGTCTATAATATCTAGCAGCACTATTCAGGATTGATTTCAATGAAATAAACTCTCCACGTCATGCTGCTATAATAAAATACGGAGAAACAACGTGGTGTGATGAAGCGGACTTGCGTTTACCAGCCCGGAAGTTGATTTTCGTATTAAAGGTTTTTTTTGTTCCTCTTTTACCAGAGCAAGTTGCAAAAAATTTACAGTTTTTATCGTTTGAATAATAGAGACTTTTTTTTTTTTTTTTTTTCCTCATCCATTTTTATGGTTATATTTGATGTGGAACGTCCGAGAGACGAATCAGTTCTGGTTATCGCTTGCATTATAAAAAGCAGCTATAATCAGCAGTTTCCTTAGCGACCTCTCTCGGGGCGTTTTCACACCTGGCTCCTAAGGAGCGTTTATTTCAGAACCTGCGTTTAGACACGTACGGACATCGCAATCACGCTCGGTCGTTCGGGTGGACTCGGCCCGATCGCGAACGCACTACGGAGCGGGTTTGCTTGTGGTGAGAAAACGGACCGACCCGACCGGACGGACCAGCCTGTATAGCAACGCATGACGGGAAGCGTGGGCGTTACCTGAAAAGCGTGTTTGTTTTGCTAACGGCTCGGAAAACGAATCTCGGTTTAATTCGTTCCAAAGACGAGGTCCAAAACGATTCACTGAAATTTGGTCTTTCAAAAAAATGCATAAAGTTTTACAAGGTGTTTAGCGACCGTCTGAAAGAAATGGGCTTTAACCGGCGCTCTGTGGAACAGTGCCTAGGAAAAAAAACAAACAAAAAAATTAAAGCTCGAGATTCACTTCACATGACTGGAAGTCCTGGGGTGGGGGGCGAGTCAAATTTGGCTGAAACATGAAACATTGATTCCCGCTCAAACTGGTGAATCGATTATAATAACTCCAGCTAAAAAGAAAGCCGCAATAAGTTCGTGGACTCGCCGTCTATCCATCCTGATGGATGACCGCTACGAGCGGAACCGCAGAACCCACACCTATACACCGACGTGTGCGTGTAGAGTTAGACGTGTGCTGCGATTTTCCCACGATCGATTACGACGACGTGAAACGTACACACACACACACACACACACACACACACACACTGATGAGTAGGCGTGGCCTAACATCATCAAAGAGTCGTGTTCTGTACTTACGTCTCATCCATTAGTTTCAGACAGAGACGCTTTGTTAGACGCCGTCTCTTCTGTAAAGCCCCGTAAACACCGGCTCTCGTTATTATTAATGGAAACGGTGAGAGCGGACATGAGAACAACAGCTCCACATCCACAGAGTGCTGAGCGGTGGCGTGTGTGTGTGATAAGAGGAGACGTGTGAGTAATTGCACTGCCGATGTGTTCTAGCGCTCCGTTACAGTACAGACAGGCCAGATGGCCCGAGATGTGAAATGATGTGATGTGATGTGATGCACGACGATCACTGATGTCCATCCGTGCGAGTGTGTGTGTGTGTGTGTGTGTACCTTGGCCCCATGTTTCTGCAGCACCTCCAGGATGTCGTTGTGAGCTCTCTCAGCTGCCACATGCAGAGGAGTCATAAAGCTACACAATAAGAAAGACAGAAACGAATGATATTAAACTAAGTGTGTAAACCTAGCATCCACGAATGACAACTTATTGCGTATTTGTAACGGTATTCATTAGCGTTATTTATTCATCCATTCAGAGCTTGCAGGAGAATGTTGAAAACGTGACTAAAAATAAATAAATAAATAAAAAAAACGTGAATAGAAGAGCATTACATACGGAAAGGGGGGGGGGGCGGGGGGGGGGCATATAGCAATTTTAACTGTCACAAAAGCAGCTTGACAGGAATCCTGATTCCAAAAGAGTTGGGACGCCGTGTACAATGTAAATCAAAGTGAATAAAAACAGAATGCAATGATTTGATCTCATGAACCCATATGTTAACATCGAAACCCATATAGAACATCGAAAACATATCAAACTGAGCAAATGTACCATTTCACAACCGGGGGGGGAAAAAAAAAAAAAAAAAAAAAAAAAAGAAGGTAATTTTGAATTCGATGGCAACACGTCTCAAAAAAGTTGGGACGGGGACAACAAAACTCTGGAAATGTAAGCGTTAGTAAAAAGAAACAGCTGGAGGAACATTCTGCAGCTAATTAAGTTCAGTGGAAACTCTAACCCTAACGTGATTGGGTATAAAAAGAGTATCTTAGAGAGGCAGAGTCTCTCAGAAGTAAAGATGGGATGGAATCTGGATGGAAGCGTATGTTGCACTAAAACCTGATTTAGATCCCTAACGAGAAAGCCAGAGGTGTCAGTGGTGAGGAAAAACTGAGAAGATTTAAGGATGAAACCCTGAGAGGAACCAGACTGAAAGGGGAACTCGTGCTTTGTCTGGGTACTAAGTTATACTGACGTTCTGCATGAGTAGATTGTGAAATAAGAGTCCTGGGACGAGCGGTCCTGACTACTGCAGCAGTTATGTAGTTACGAATCCACAGTATATACACAAAATAAAGTATATGCACGAAATAAAGTGAAGGGAATAGGATTTCTTTTTTCAAATAAATGATTTAAATAAATGGTACACGTGTCAGCGGTATATTTAGATCAATTTACATGTCCAGAGAGGACACGCACGCTCACTGGACAACCAAACAAATGGATTTTCTTTTTCTCCATTTGAAGAGCAAAACATTTACCAGAGCACTTACTGAAGATGAACGGAAACCAAACGTTTAATCGCTCCATTATGCTTCTGAGTTCCACACTCGTTTCTTTCCATACACGTGTGAAAAACAGCTGTACACTTTGCATGCTGGGAGTCTTTTCTCCCTAATCGCTTTTACATCATCAGGACTGAATTTCCGTTCAATTTTGAAAACGTGTGAACAGAAATGCAGCTCCTAAAAGATGTTTTAATCTTAGTCTGATGCGACATAAACCGGATTTTTCCGGAACGGTAAAACAGCTCAGTGCACTCACTCTTTGTTCTTCTCGTTGACGTTGGCGCCTTTCCGCAGCAGCAGCTCGGTGACCTGCTTCCTCTTCGGGTGGGGCGAGGCGACGGCACAATGCTGCGACGACAACATATCACGTCCGAACATCACGAAAACGCCATTCGGTTAAAACTCAAACATCACGTTAACATGCAGAGGAAATAACCGTAGTAACCGTTTTGACACACAAACTCTATAGTAATTAGGCTAACGCAGATAGCATATAAGGAAAGCTGACGTGCAAACTTAACACTATTAAACATAAAATATCAAATATGGGGAAATTATCCACAGATTCTCTAGGTGGTGTGATAGTGTGAATATACCCGTCAACCCCTAAGAAGAATAATGCATAGTCCTGCTGAAAGGGAGTTGGTGAGGGTGCGAGGGCGGAGCTATTGCTCATCCGCTTTAGTTTAAAATGCAGAAATGTTTACATGCAAACTTTCTTCCTATTCAAGAACAAAGATGTTATGTACATGTGACTGATAAGAAAGTGTGCAGGTAAAAGTTCCTAGTATCTTTACTAAACTGGATGAGCAGTAGTACCCCCCACGCCGATGGGAATTCCAACTCGGGACGGTCTCGTCGACTCAGAGTTCAGCAAGTGAGGCCAAATCAACATGGCTGCTCACAGCATGAACTGTACACAAAGTGGCACTTTGTTGACTTTAAATGATGCGCTCATGCTGTATATACACGTATTTGCTTTTAGATCAATCAGCATACAGACCTATTCGCTTTGTTAAATCTGTAACACTGACTATACAGTATGTACAGCTATTCTGAAGAGGTAGATATACGTCACTCGTGACCGTTAGCAGGCTAGCTTGTTGCTAGCGGCAGATGCGCACAGAGGTGCCGGTGTTTTGTTCTTGTTTTCCCCCCCCCACGCACTTTGTAGCTCAAACACACAAAAGGTCAAAACAGGGTTCGTACAGATGCTTAATAATGAAATTCCAGGACTTTCAAGGACGTTTCAAGCTCAATTTTTTTTTTGTCAAGGACTATACAAGAAATGTCATTCAAACATTCTTTATTTCTTATTGTAAAATTCCAAATAAATACTACTACCACCACTAATAATAATAATAAAAAAAACACAACCAATTTTTATACGGCGTCGTTTCCAAGCAACGCATTTCCCACGCACTGCTTCGCCTTCACCATAACGTCAGTATACTCCAGGTGTGTGACAGGAGCGCTGTTGCAAATGACTTCCAGTGGAAATTCGCTAAACGTCACTAGAGGATGCCACGGGATAATTAGCATATTCGCTACGTCATCGTGTCGTATTTGCGTTCTGCACCTCGTGTCAGCTCTTTACGTCTGTTCGCTTCTTTCCTACTCTCTGTGCTCACGTACTGCACTTTACTAACACTATCGAATTCCCAATTAAGCTGTTCTCGTTTACATATTTTTCCGTTTCTCTTGTCGGATCGAGTCACGGTGACACGCTACGACTACAGCATCAGCTTCCCAGCCGTTTCCGAGCTGCTGCTCTGCGCTGCTAAAATCCTGATCTTACAACCGTGATGTCTCCAAATTCACCAGACACACAAGATAAAGACAACGTGCAGTGCTGTGATTTGGGTGATATTTACATGTAAATATGGGGAGGGATAGAAGACCTTTGCTTTATCTTTTGCTATATTTCGAAGCGATGAGTCACAGCAATGTACTCTGCTGTTAAAATACAGAGCTCCTACACTAAATGCTTGGCAAGTTTGTTGTGTGAGGGGTGGGTTGAGGACTCACCAGCGCGGTCTCGTGGGTCTGCGGGTGTTTGAAGTTAATGATCTCCAGCGCGAGCGTCTTCTTCACTTTGGCCATGTCGGCCTCACGCGCCGCCTGGAGCAGCGAGTGACCCTTAAACTCGTCTGAGGAAAAGCAGAACAAAACAGGAGATGGCGGAGAGCGCAGAAACTAGTATGCTCGAGGATTTAAATGGGTAAATCTGCTGACATGTTCTGGTTTGCGACATCATCTTCTATCAGGACGCAGCTTTTATCTTTGGGCTCTGCGCTGCACTTTGTTCTTAAAACGCTGTTCAGACAAAATGAGCTCAGAGGGTTTGGTTTTTTTTTTTTTTTTGGCTCCACTTGTCTGAAAGACTACCCATTGGTGTAGTTTAGTCAGAAGCAGAAGGTGTAGTCTGAGAAGCTGACCTAAGGAATTCACAAGAAATTCATCAGAGAGATAAATAACCTGACCTGCTGTGGAGTAGGAACGTCATCCAAAAAGGGATCGAATAAAAGTTAAGTGAAAGAGTTTTTGCTGATTTATGCTGGTTTGGTATTTGATATATAATAACTGCAGTATTTCAGCGTAAAGACTAAGATGGAGGAAGACGGCCCAACGCATTAATCCCCGTTCATCTCAAAAAAAAAAGATTAGCATCATTTGTTTCCACTGTACAAATCTGGACAAGCAGCTGCAGTAGAAGAATAAGAGTAATGTGCTCACAGGTGAGTCTCTCTTTGAGCTCGGGTGTCGGGGCCATGTCCACCGCGCTCTTGCCGTGACAGTTGACCAGCGTGGGATCGGCCCCGTGGCTCAGCAGCAGGGAACAAACCTCCACACGGTTCTTGGACGCTGCCTCGTGCAGGGGGGTGAACTGCCACAGGTCCATGGCATTCACACACGCGCCATGCTGAAGACACACAAACACATGGGATAAACCTCTGCTCGTGTGTGTGTGTGTGTGTGTGTGTGTGTGTGTGTGTGTGTGTGTGTGTGTGTGTGTGTGAGAGAGATTTTCCAGCAGGAATTACAATCAGGACTGTAGTAAAAATAAACAAACACCACTAATGAAACAAATGAAACTACGGCACAGGGCGGTGAAGTTATTTTACAAACATGGGAAATAAAAATGCCTTATTCATGTGAACTGTACAACAATGCGATGTAGGCTGCATCCTCAAAGCAGATGGAATTTAGATGGCCGTCCTTAGATTATGGATTATATTAGCACACTATGATAGTTAAAATGTTTTATTTTTAAACACACGTGTGACCTGTAGATTGGGGGGGGTACCCTTTATGAGAATAAATAAGAAGTGTCTATCAAAGCACAGTACAGTAGATTCCTGACCGATACAGAGCACTTCTGTGCACTTGGAAATCGCTGCCACGTGAACACGCATGCACAACATGAACTAGGCTCGAAGACGTACGGCTTATGCTCGGAAAAATACGAAATAATCGTTCCCAAACACAACAACTCGACATGCAAGAGGATTAATAACATCCCAAGGCAAAAAGAGACACGTGCCGATGATGAACACCGCTCGAGCATCTGCACTAACACAACTTCGAAGGATGACGGATGAGAGCGAGACGAGCTGGAAGCATCGGCCTCGGGCAGCTCCGCTCTGATAACTCTGCCAACACGTGTTAACTGCAAAGCCGCTGCTGATAACAGGATTCTTAATTGTCCTTTTGATCCCTTAGACAGCATTTTGTAATCAGATCTGGAGTTAAGCAGCTGAGCCACACAGACTGTAGGCTTAAGGAGATATCAGGAGCTGGTGATGGTGTTGGCTCTTGAGGGCCAACAGTTAAATCCTCTTACGCCACAGCGCTGTTGAATTCCGGATTCTGATTGGTCAGGAGTTAATTCATTTTCAGCAACAGCAGCACAGGTGCCAATTACAGATTTATATTAACACGCATCTTCCTATATAAATATATATATATATATAAAACTCTTTCTACAGAAACAGCTCATACATAGTGTAGTAATCGTTGATCTGGTGAACGACTGGAAAGACTGTGGAACAATGGAAAAGTCCGGATGTACCCTATGCCAAAACGATGGGCGTGTCCGGGTAAGAAGGGAAATGCCGACTATAATGCCTACTGTACAAGCCTCTGATTTTATGGAGATATTAGAGATCCTGATCCTCTCTGCTCTCCGGACCTGCCTGATGCGTTCGGATGCCCTACCTCTGGATGGAGCTCTCATCTACACCAATTCCAGATTGCTGGGACTACGGCTGCTTCTAAGGCCGAACAGACTTCATTTCACACGATCCGTTGTTACCCAGATGAGGATGGGTTCCCTTCTGAGTCTGGTTCCTCTCAAGGTTTCTTCCTCTGAACATCTTAGGGAGTTTTCCTCAATGGGGATAAATTCGCACGTTTAAAATCTGTATCCTGTGTTTATATGTTTCTGTAAAGCTGCTTTGAGACAATGTCCATTGTAAAAAGTGCTATACAAATAAAAATTGAATTGAATTGAATTGAAGGCAGTGTTATGATCTGGGGTTGCTCAGTTGGTCAGGTCTGGACTCGGCAATATTATATGGCAATAAAATGAAGTCAGCCGAGTACCTCAATGACCAGGATATCCAATAAATGGATTTTTTCTTCCCTGACGGCACAGGTATATCCCAGGACGACAATGCAGAGATTTATCGGGCTCGAATTGTGAAAGACTGGTTCGGCGAGCATGAGGAATCATTTTCACACATGAATTTTCCACCACAGAATTTTCCTGACCTGGACCTCATTGAAAGTCTTTGGGACTTTCTGGAGAAGGTGTTACGGAGTGGTTCGACTCTCCCTTTCTCAGTACGAGATCCCGGCCAACGATGCAACTTAATCCAACTTGCACGTTTGAGCGTGCGACCTCTTTAAAACAAAATGGGGTTTTTTTGGGGGTTTTTTTTGGCCAGGCAGAGTATTTCAAAACAGGACCCGAGAGACGTTAGTGTGTGTGATCCTTACCTTGAGCAGCAGCTCTGTGACTTCGTAGTGGCCGTAGGAGCAGGCGTTGTGCAGAGGGACGAGGCCACTGAGCAGGAGAGAGAGAGAGAGAGAGAGAGAGAGAGAGAGAGAGAGAACAGATGAAAAACCCTGATGTTTTCCGTTTCCACTTTACAACACAGACATTAAAACAAACAGCCCCGTTTATACCTCACGTTAACATGTGATCTGTGTACGGAGAGAAATATCCGGCTAGCAAAGACTCTGACCGCTCTCGCTGCTAGGATCGGATTTTATAGGTCTCATCATCGTGCCCTTAGGCTAATGATTGAGGAAAGAGAGTGGGAAATCAGCCAGTGGTGGAAACGGCATGATCTTATTTCATGCGTAGGAAGGATTATTATTATTATTATTATTATTATTATTATTATTATTATTATTGCCACAAAACGCAGCAAACATGTTAAAGCAAGACGTAAATGGGGTCTGCAATACGCGATCAATCATCAGCGCTGAGTGAGTTTACATGTACAAGATGACTTCAAAAAAAGCTGAATGCATATTATTATTATTATTATATGAAGTAATCAGTAATCTGTTCTAATCCTTGACAGACGACGATTAAAAAACCCCAGAAACCTACCCAGACATCATTTTAACCCGTTTGTTTAAAATATTTGTTTTTCTAAAACAAAATAAAAAAAAATCTTTACAATTATTGCTGAGATATCGTCCAGCCCTGACGCCTCATGCACTCAAGAGATGTGATAATGGGGAAATGAGTGAGACTAATCATCTAATTTCCTTTAACAGGGCTGCTACAATTAGTAAAGGTAATAAACTAAATACATTTTCCTGTAGCAAGACATCGGCGGTTAATAAGCCGCTCTGAAGCCACCTTGCTGGTAAATATTTAATGATTAACGACCATTTAATCTTATTCGGATGATTAGCGTGCGTGTAAGCGCACACACTTTATATTAGACACGCGTGTTGTGCACATCTGAAGGGCTGCACGATGAAGCAAGGTTCAGCATGTGAGATCGGAGATCACGATCGTCACTGAGGAACTTCCTGAGGAACAATACACTCACCAGCTACTTGATATGAGAGGTCAGAGGACAACGGCCAGACTGGTTTGAAGTGACAGGAAGTCTACAGTAACTCACATAATCACTCTTTACTATCAAGGGGAGCAGAAAAGCATCTCAGAACACGCAACACGGGGAACCTTGAGGCTACAGGCTCACCAAAATGATCTGATCTTCACCTGTTCGGTTTCGATGAGAGATGAGTCGCTGTTTGTTTCCTAATCGGAAGTTTAGTATTAAACATCTGGACCTTTCTCACTACAAGCGGATCGTTTTCAAATCCGCTCACAGCTTTCCCATGGGGTTTCTCCCTTTTTCTTGTCTGTGGACTCGCTGAGGTTAAAGAGTGTGCATGTGTGTGTGTGAGGTCAAGATGTATGACGTCTCTGCTCAGTGGTCACAGTGAATAAGTAGGAATATCGACGCTATGGGAGGTGTGTCTCAGGTGGTAGAGCGGGTTGTCGGTTCGATTCCAGGCCCACGTGACTCCACATGCCGAAGTGTCCTTGGGCAAGACACTGAACCCCGAGTTGCTCCCGATGGCAAGCCAACGCCTTGCATGGCAGCTCTGCTACCATTGGTGTGTGAGTGTGTGTGAATGAGAACCAGTGTAAAGCGCTGTGGATCCTCAAAGATTTATATATAAAAAAAAAAAGCGTTATATAAGTTAAAAAAATAATTGTTTTTTCCTCCCCCCCCCCGAATGAAATACGATAGTTCTTAAACCAAATCGAGGCGCGATTTTAACCTGATCTTTATAAAGACGTAGAACGGAGGTACGTGTAGTGATATCTACCCCTTGTCCTTTGCGTGCACGTCGGCGCCATGCTGCAGGAGGAGCTGGACAATTCGGACTCGGTTGTATCCCGCCGCCAGATGTAGTGGAGTCGACTGAAGGGAACAGAGAGAAGACAAAAACCAAATATAAATAGAAATAGAAATAAAACGACACAGCGCTGTAGATGTGAGCACCAACTACTACATGAGATGCCGCTCCACACAAACTTGCACTGAATGAGTTAACATGGCAGTTACGGTGCAGGCTGGGGGTAATTCCAGCAGGTCTCCCTGAGGAAGTCCGGTACCGAATAACCTCCCCCGTTGGTCCCGGAGAAAACTCACTCACGATCACTGCTTTCCGTTGCTTAATGCAGGCGATTCAGACTACAACCATGTTGTACAACGTTTAATCGTTACATAACCTAATCACTGAACTTCCCAGGCAATCCAAACTTAGCTCAAAACAACTCTATAGAACAAATGTGCTAAGGTCCTGATTAACTCACGGTATTGGAAATGATTGGCACGATTACAAAGCCATCAGCTCAGGGCCAAAACTCCCATTTTCATCAGCCGCAGCTGAAACTGTCCATCTCTGAGCACCGGATCAATGGAGAGTGAATCATCCACAAAGCTGGAGTAACAGAAGTGGTTCCACTTCATCCCATTATTACTATATTGTGCTAATACTGTTTATCATCTGTAGTTGATCTGGTCTAACGGAATGGACACAAATCCCTGTCACAAACGGTGCACAACGTGGCCAAAAACGTTCCGTCAGATCTTTGTTTTACTCAGAGACATGCTTGGATAATCAGACAAAAGATCTGACTTCTTTGGCCTATTTTAAGTCACGTCATAACCACTTGCACATCGATTTTTTTTTTTTATAATTAATGTGATACTCGATGGCACGGACCATTTTTGGTTTAAACGTCTCGGTCTGTTTTCACTTTGCTTAACGGTTTCCCACATCGCCCACGATACCGTCTGACTACCTGCTGAGAACTGAGCCCTTGCTTCATCTCTACCTAAAGAGACGAACAGATCAGCTTCAACTTTCATTCTAATACCGCCGTCGACGCCGAATGTCGTAATCTCATCCCCGCGGATTACGACGGATTCACAGCGGAGGTCGTCTAACGCCGGGAGTAATGTCCCAGATGACGACGGGATTCAGGAACGAATAGCAAGCTACGGTTACAGGACCGATGCGCGTCACACCCCTGAGAAATCTATGACCAAATTCGAATTAGAAATACAATCTAAGCAGAATCGGAGTTCATTTCCTGACTGCCAAAAGGGGAGCACAATGTTAGACAGCGTATTAGCAGCAACAATTAATTAAAAAATAATAATAATAATAATAACAACGTGAACACACAACTCACAGGGGTCACATCCATATGTACACTGATGTTTTGGAAAATATTGGGCTCCTGTCTGCACAAAAAGGCATTCTGAATTACTGAAAACTTCTGAAACCTGAGAAAACTCTGATTTGAACGGTTTTTGTGCAGAATCCTGGTCACAGTGTGCATGCTGGCTGCGGTTTTATGGTGTTAAACGTGCGCTTTATTTTATTATTAAACCCTCGTGCAGAGACTATGATCCGCACCTCCTCTATGGAATTCAATTTTATGCTAAAAGTATTTAGCATGAACGTAACTTTTCGAGAAACGAACAAAAATAATACAAATAGACGTGTACGTTTCCTGAAGAAAATGTGAGTGGTGCTTGCCGTGGCAAAAACTCGGATAGGGCGCCAATACTCCCCCCCCCCCCCTTAAAAGCTGCCCGTGTAGGGCGCCGATAACGAGAACGGAGAAAAACGCTCTGAAACTGAGAACAGTGGCAAAAACGTAGCATGTTCTTCAAATAACCCGTTTAAAAGGTTCCTTTTCGCTAATCGTGGTTCACGTATGCGATGCCAGAGATTTCGTTTACGCTTCTCAAGTTTTCAGTTACTCTCCGCGAGTTTACGCTCGCCGCTCTGGCGCAAACCTCTCGCGTGGGCGGGGCTTAACAGTGATTTACTCTCATTGGCTAGTTCACCGTTTTCAGTTTGAGTGTTTTTTCTTCTTCTCGTTGTACATTTCTGTTCGTTTCTTATAAAAAGTTACGTTCAATACTTCTGGCACGAATTTAATTCCATACTCCTCAAACATACAAACCACCATGCGAACAGATATTTTGGATAAACCCCAAGCAAACACTTTGTATCAAAGTGTAACGTTAAGCAGCTCAACGTCGGTGCATACGAATCCTCAGGTTGGTCATTCTTCTTTACGTTTTTTCTCTACCACTCAATACGTAGCTATTACTGCTATTCTTGAGGCGTTAAGAGTTTCTGACGTACCCATCACAGGGCTGTGTTTTGTGTGGATGGGGATAAAAATGTTTTCCAAGATACCGGTTTACGTGCGCACGGGGCCTGAGGCGACTGATTCGTCCACCCTTGCTCTATGTTCTTGGATGAAATGAATAATTTTACAGCTGTCGCCCGGTTTCGAAACGTCAAACGAGAGCCAGGCGTATGGCATTAAACTGTGTTTCAAGTCAACATGCCAAATGAAGACAAAATAACAAACCAAGAGCAGCATGGCACACAGCAGGAGGTCGTGCGTGCGTGTGTGTTTGTGTTAAAGCAACACGATGATAAACAGCCAAGGATGGTCAGCATTCATGCTCTGGGCATCTGAGCTGATGTGAAGCATGAGCGGTCGGGCGGAATATGGAAGAAGCTCTAATAAAATAACGGGGAAAAAAAAGGAAAAGAAAAGGGGGCGAATCTATACTTCCTGAATGTAATCTCATACAGGCGTGACCGAACAGATCCATGGAAGGGACGGAATGGGAGCACAAAGCACACGCTTTCCCACGAGGTTGGATCTGTGCTTCGGATCGTATGGCTCGTTCAACCAAACACACAAATGAAACAAATCAATGCGCAAGAAAATTAAACCTTCGATTTTTGGGGGGGTATGGGGGATGGGGTTGGTTGTATTTCTGACGAAATGCAGAGGCAAGCTGGTTTTTTTTTTTTTTTTCCCTCTTCCTTCCCCCCCCTACCCAGGCATGCACGTCATAAGATAGAACGTCTTGGGAAGGATGGAAATGAACTGAAAGATCAGCTTGAGGAATCAGGTAGAGAGCGCACAGAGACGAGACATGGATTAAAAAGCTGAAGTAGCAATAATCTCCTTTAAATAAATAAATAAATAAATAAACAAACAAACAAATAAATAAATAAATAAAAGCAGGCAATGAGGCATGGTGCGATTATCTGCCTGAGAGGGAAGAGGGTCTGCAGACAGCAGTGGGAAAGTGAGCCATGACTGAAATTAAAATAAAATTTTAAAAAAATTAATAATAATAATAATAATAATAATAATAAAAAAGCTCCAAATCCATCCATAATGTGCATGAGGAACTCAGAGCCAGCACACTGATGAGCAACACAAAACTCAAAGTGCAATCTAATAACTTACTGAAAAGAACTTACCAGCATTTTTTGAGATGTCGACTGAGACAATGTCGCCAGAATCACAAATAAAAATAAAATAAAAACATAAAACAAACAAACAAAAAAACACAAACAATGATATAATGATAGCATCATGTAATTTCAACAAAGTGCTAAACAGCCAGCTGTGC
>JANDJT010000081.1:20211646-20223588 GCA_024331685.1 Stegophilus panzeri | reverse complement strand
CCCCAATCACCGATCGCCACCGTTTTCCCCAATCACCGATCGCCACCGTTTCCCCAATCACCGATCGCCACCGTTTGCCACCGTTTCCCCAACCACCGATCGCCACCGTTTCCCCAACCACCGATCGCCACCGTTTCCATGACCGCCACCGTTTCCCCAACCGCCGATCGCCTCAGTTTCCCAACGACCAATCGCTGATCACCACCATCATAAATGGCATTTATTCAAAAACCTGAAAAATGATCAACATGATCAAAAACATCAATACTACCTCGAGTGTCTCACTTTAACACAGTCTTCTTCTGCTTGTATTTTTGGAGACGAGTGCGCATCTATAAGCGGTCTACACCTGACACAGCAAACACTCTTTCTTTAATTACACAAAGCTCACTAAAAGCAGAGCCGTCTCCGTAATCTAGCACTTACACAACCGCAAGATGCGACACCGTTAACGACTGGCCATTAAAGTTATTTCCGATTTCCGGATGACGTGGACGGTTTGATTTATTCCTGCACGTTCATCATTTTTTACTTCAGCGTCGCTGCATTGTAAAGGCCATCACGCGCTGCAATAATGATTAACAAATGATATATTGTGCAGTGCTAGACATCAAGCCTGTAATTATGCAAATAAGTATATATTATCAGTGTATATCAAGCATCTGGTAGTAAACTCTCTGTAGGACGTGCTCAACCAGACACTCACAGCAAAGCTGGAGAGAAAAAGAAAAAAAAGAAAGAAAAAAAAAAAAAAGTAGTATACTTTTATTCATTTATCTTGTGCAGGTGATGAGATCCACTCGTTTGTGGCGTCACCTGCTAGTTTCTATTCTTATTAGAAATAAAATATGGGTTTGTCAACACCAATTCTCACACCGAGTACAATTACATATTTTTGGTACTCACCAATTCCGAATACTGGAATGTGTAATCTACTCAGTATTAATCAATCTGGGACATTTTATTGGAATATTTTTATTTACATCTGTTTATTAGGGCTGTGCCATATCGTATCGTCCATGATATACCAGTCCAGTTCCTCCGCATGATAAGCATGTGTCATCACACATCAACATACAGTTGATGACGGGTTTACGAGCCGCAACATAGGCATTACACGTAGGACGAGAACAGGCATGGCGGAAGGCGGAGTTACACCCTAGACGAGGAAGAAGAATTAATCCCCAAAAATGGAGCTTCCTCCGTAATATGGAAGTGGTTCAGATACAGAAGATCAGATGCGAACTGTAAAGTGTGTCAAAGGCCCGTATCGACAAAATTTGTTCCACCACCTCAAGCAGAAACACTGATAACGGCACTGATAACTGACTGCTGGAACTCTCGGTTATCGGCAAAAATTCACACCGGTACTTCTTCCCGGTTGAAGTCCATAGCTGAGCGGCTGACGAGAAGGGTCCGCTGTTGTTATACAGCACGAGAGCGGAGTCTAGAGGCAAAATAAAAACAATCACTGACTCATTTTGTTGTGTTATTTGAAGTGTTTTTTGATTAATTTTGGAGGTCTCTATTTTTATTTGTTATTTGGAGTGTTACTTTTTCGGTCAGGTTGGAGGTATATCTTATTTACTTTAATATTTATTAATAGTTAATACATATTTATATATTTATTTAATTTTCAAAAAGTACAATCTTTCCTATTTACTTCATTTCAGCGGTTAAAAGCTGTTTTGTGTAAACCTGACAATACAATATCTTATACTGAATTCCACCCTCGGGAAATCGTTAAAAAAAAAATAAAAATAAAAAAAACACTTGAGTTTAACCTGGCTAATCAGCTTATTTCACACACTATATATACACACTATATACTGTAACCTGCTAGACAACCAGCTCCAGAAGCAGCAACACAAGAGACCTATTGTTTTTTTTTAAAGAGGGTTGATTGGTGGTTAGGAAAGAGTAGAGGTCATGCAGACCTTCACAATCCTTTCACACTAGCGAGCAAACAAAGCAGCAGGCAAACGCTCATTTTCTATGCACGCTGTACGACACAGAGCCGCAATTCCAATGACATTAGAACTGAGATTTTCTCGATTCGTAGAATTAAGGTCAAAACAGCACAGACTGCTCCTCGGGTGTAGAGTTCTTCAACGGTACTCGTACCAATTGAGTACTAATTTTCTCAATTTCATGTAAATTAGGTACGACATTGTAAAGCGACTGGCTCAGACGATTACCCGGACCAATCGAGAGGCACATGTGGTGCGACGTTCCCCACTTTGGCTCTGACCAGTGATTATCTCCTGTGGAAGTAGAAGTAGAAGGAGATCATTGCTGCCTCTGGTGAACGTACGTAGCCAGGACAGTTAGCCAGCTTTAGTAAAAGCGATAATAATGCTATAGCACAAACCCGAGCACATAGCATGCAAATCAAAACAGCCAAATATTGATAGTGATATTATAATAAACTATACATTATATAAATGATAACTCCTACAATCAGTCTTCGTTATGGCACTCTACTGAATGATGTTTATTTTCCTGCTAATAAGCTCCCAGTGTAGTCAGTATGACGACAAACTTATACAACCACGAGATTCCTCCAAAACATTCATCTTTTCACGATTCCAGAAGGGGAATAAAATAAATCAGATGAGCGCAGAGTTGGTTTTCAAAATAAATAAATAAATAAATAAATAAATAAATAAATAAATAAATAAAAACAGTGGGTTATTTGGTTTGTACTTTTCTCCTAGGAAGAGGGAGGACAAACACTAAAAGGGCAGCAGCGATTGACGGAATTCCTTCAGGTCTCCGGGTCAATTTAATCCAATCCGAATAGGGCTTTAGCTGTGCAGAGTCAGGTTAAAGCATGCTTTTAATGACAGCGGCAGCCTGCATTACTAGGCAAAAAACGGCGTCTAGCTCACAGCTATCATGCTAATTAACGCTACTAGGTGTGGAATAAACAAATAATAATAAAATTAAAAAAAAAAATAAACAAAACCAACTTTTCTGAAAGTGAAAAATCTAAAATATTACCCCATTATACAGACTGCAAATCTGCATACATGTGAATACTGCAGAACTTTTTTTTTTTTGCCGGATCTCAGTACTTAACACTGCATAGAGGAAAATCAATGGGCAAAAATATAGCATGGAGAATGTGTGTGCAGTTATAGTGTGATGATTTAATGATTTAAATAAAAGAAAGAAAGAAAAATTTTTTAAAAAGCATGTCCACCATTTCAGGTCTAAGAAAATTAGGGGATGATATAATAATATAACCAGCTGCACGGTCAGGACCAGCAATGGCAATTAGGCTTGCACAATATAACAATATTACCATCTCTATACGACAGCACATTGCCGCGTTATCCAGAAACGTTTATGGCTGATTATATTATATTACCAGATCTGCCAACTGCTACACATTTGGCACAGGAGCTCCCTAAAACGTCAGTCTACACTTATGAGAGTTATCACTTTTTAAAAAAAAAAAAAAAAAAAAAAAAAAAAAAAACACCGAAAGATCCTTTTCTCTTCAATAGAACAAGAGATGAGCTAATCAAGATAATCAAAAGGTGCTTTGAACGTCTCAATATTAATGGATACCTCCTGGAAGCCCCGCCCCCTCCTTCCTTCCTTCCATCCATCCATCCATCCATCCATCTCATGTGCCCTTGTGTTCAAGGTACACAGAGGATATGTTCAATTCGTTAATGTGAAATAAAATCTATAAGTATGTGTTCGACTAAAAGCCGTATTCGGACGGGATTCCTTTTCGGGATGCATGGCTGTAAAGTAATTGTTACTACGGACGTTTGTGTAGAAATTGCCGAGGCGGGCGTGTCTTCGTCGTTTACGTGCTGACGACCGATCACAGCAGCCCCGTGCGTCATGCGTAACATGGTGCTGCGCTGCAGTGTTTAATAATACAACACGCCACCGATGCGCCGAAAGAAAAGCCGCGACTGGACGAGAGCTGAAACGGTGTTTAGTTTCGGTTTGGAGAGAACGACGTTATCGAACGCCGTTAGAACAAACGGTACATAATCATTACGTCTGGGAGGAGATTTTTCAGGAAGTTTGCGATAAAATAAAAGTCCGTCGAAGTGGCATTTGGCGACTGGACTTAAATGTCGAGAACGAATGAACTACCTAAAAAAGATAAATAAATACAGAGTGAGTATTCGTACGGGATTAGTTTAACCTGGGGTTATTTTTACAGGCTGTTTTAGAGGAGATAAGACGCTGTAATCTTCAGCGACTTGGGAACACGCATTCCGGGAAAAATCCAGAAAAATGACCGACATGACCAGTTCAGTTCACACTGGATGGGTTGGAACCCTGTGGGACAGGCTCCAGGCTCCCCCATGACCCTGTGTAGAATGAACGGTATGGAATAATGTCAAAATAGCGTAGCTCCGACGCTAAAATATAGTCTGGGAGATCTGTTAATCAGTTTTGCAGAGTCTTTTTGTGATTATTGCGGATATATGCTCGATTTTTACTGCGGCTGTTCTTTCCTTCTAAATTTCTAGGGGTTTTTTTGGTGGAAAACTACTCGAATTGGCGAAATTGCAATCGCATGAAATTGTTTTGCACGGTCTTTCACTGTGATGTCTGTTGATAATTGAGACCATTAAGCTGTACTCACGCTCGGCCCGTGTGAACCGAATCGAATACTGCTTTGACCGAATCCGTGTCGTGATGACGTCACATGACCCAAATCTCTCGGCCCAAATCTGAGGAAAATCTACGGTCATTTGGGGAAGAAAAGAAAGAAAAAAAAAAACGCGAGCTCCTCCGAATATCGCGGCGTTTGCTTTAGTTTGCCTTAATTTCTGCGATCGAAAAAACAAAAACAAAAAAAAGATCACAAAACCCTGGATGGACCGGGTAATATAATAAAATCTCGATCAGAATAAACGTCACTGGATATTGTGGCAGTTTACTATCATGTAGGGACGAGAACACCGTACAAGCCTAGTGTATGTGTAACACGTGCAACGCTTCTGGAGTTGCAGAGATTTACAACACACCTGGCGTCTAACTCTCCGTAAACCCCGTTGATGAGTGCAGCCCCTGGTGTGTAATTACGCTGAATAAAGTGCACATTTCATTATTAACCCTATTAGACTGCCGGTATAAGAGCTGAACAATCGATAGCTTCCTCCGATGAGGAAATCCACAGGGAAACAGACTTATTAAGCTCGAATGGACTTGGAAGATGAATAACTGTTTGCGAGTCGGCAGAATAATAGTGTTGCGCTCCGTTTGACAGCCTGGACGCTGCTTCGTCTGACTACAGCCTGCTGAATATTATCATTTAGCAGAAGAACGCTTCACAGCCTTGAGAGCGAGCCGGATCGACGACTCGCAGCCTGTCCGTTTCACACCTGACACGCTCTTTCCGTTTTCCCTCACCGGCCAATTCTGCCAGCAAATAACCCGCTTTCCATCCGGTAACAAGCTGACGGCATTTAAACAAAGTTCCAGGTCAAATCTGGAAAAAAACAAAAAACAAAAAAAACACAACAACAGAGCTGAAATCTAACCGCAAGAAATAGTAAACGAATACATAAAAGATGCCGTAAGCGCCATTACCTTTTAAAGCAAACCTTAATCGAGCCGATTTTCTGTTTTATCTTGAATCCGATCGGTCAGAATGTAACTATAAATGGTTTCTGATAGGGAAGAGTCTTCATTGTAGTAGAGTTTACGTTCTGCAGCAAAAAAAAAAAGTTTCTCAGCTACATTTTTTTATCTCGTTAACTTCAAGACAGAGACGAGGGGACGACCGTTTACGGCTGCTGTAACGCAAGCGAGAACAGGAACCGGTGTGTTTCACGGCCATTCCACAACATGAAACGGATCTATAAATAGAAATTTATAGGAACTGTATACGTGGAATAATAAGTTAATATATGCTGTTATAAGAAAATACACTCTGGGGTGGTAAATCTTTACGTTTTCAATAAACAGCACAACAAGGACTGTGAGGCTAATCGCTAACACGTGAAGCACTTGGAGATTTTGTATTCAAATTGAAAAGTGGTCTGTAAGTACAGTATTATTATTATTATTATTATTATTATTATTAAGGTATTTTTTTTTAACGATCACTTCAGTGGCAGTTATTTATCTTGGCTCGTTTAATATACACATAAGATAAAAAAATAAAAAGGTAAATCTTTTAAGTAAGCCCCTGTGGAGTGGAACAGACGGATGCTTAAGATATAACTACAGGCTTCTCTTCTTGTGATAGCAGAGCAGTGCTTTAAGCCAGTGATGAAAATGTTTCATGAGCAGCTCTGCTCTAAGCGAAGATAACAGCTGGAACCTTGGCAGCCGGCGTGAATTTAAAGGATTTTAAATCCACCACCACCCCCCCCCAACACTCGGTTCTTTCATTTTCCGGAAAATCGTTGGTTTATTGCCAGGGACTGCTGAAGGAGGAGGTCAGTGTGAGCGGAGCGGCAGGGGTCATTTCGGTTAATTTAGCTCATCTTCGGGAGCACGAAAAGCCTCACGGAGATGAACAGTCCAACACGGCAGAGTGGAAAAGGAAAAGAAGAGACGGATGACGCTCAAACGACTGCTGTGTGGGCTGTGAAGAAATCTAACACAGCTGTGGTGTGGCTCAGAAGCTGGACATGGAAGGATCACAGTTTAGCGATGGATTAGTGGATCCCTCCTGGTAAGCGGACGGTCAGGGATTGAAAGTTTAGCCGATGAGAAGCATCCAGCTGAGCGGGCTGTCAGTCCGGCTTCACCTGGAGAGTTCACCCGTCAATCAGCCGTCAATCAGTCTGAGCAAAATCTTTCACGGTAAAGCACGACGTGAGAAAGGACAGCGCCAGGGAGGAGCATCGATCACTGAAGCCATGTGTTAGCATACTCAAGTACTGCTGATTAAAAAAAACAAAACAGTAATATTATCTGGGTCCGTAGTTCTTTATTATTATTATTATTATTATTATTATTATTATATAAAATCCAGACAGCACCGTAGCCCTCTGAAAGCTTCGGAAAAACCCGGTTATCCATGCACTAGGGTTGTAACACGCTCACAGTTAGTCATGGTGTAGGATGAGAACGTTACCTCACTGCTGACTTTTTCCCCCAATACAGTGACTACGTTCACATGGACAGCAGTAATCTAATTATTGACCTTATTCTGAGTAAGACAATATCCTGATTAAGGTGTTTACATGAGTCGCTTTTAGAATATTCCTTTCATGTACCCGTTTTACATGTTATAGAACATAGTTCGATTAACAGCACACGTCATTACGTCCCCGCGCCACGCCGTCCGACGTTCCCTGTGGAATTTCACGTATCGACATACAGTTGGTCTTCGTTATGGGACCGTATACAGTTTTGGGGGATTCATTTTTTGTTTTATGAACGCTTCAAGTGCGGTTAATTATTTATCATGCTGTACGTGCAAACAGACGGCTGCTTGAAGCCGTGGGCTGCGTCCCAAACCGCGTACTTACCTACTGTATAGTAGCTGAGCTACATGTATTTCACTTCCTACTATACAGCAGGTAAGTACGCGGTTTGGGACGCAGCCGCGCTCTCTTGTTTGCCGTAAAACGGTTGAGCGCTGCCGTGTGTGATCATGTCCCGTCGCAAAATGCGGTGAAAACTCCCACACGACGTTAAGAGTGTGATTAAGGTGTGTACATGTCTGTAATACACGTCGATAATGCGACTAAAACAGGAATACTCGATTTGTGTTTACTTCCGAGTATGACTTAAGGTAAGGTAATAAAAAGTTCCTGTTTACATGGTGGTTTATTAATCAGCGTATCGTCTTAATCGGGTTAATGTTGGGTTATTGTTGTCCATGTAAACGTACTCACTGATTAAAAAGCATTTCCATCTTTTTCTGTCTATTTTATATATTTATTTATTTTTTTACCCGATAAAAGTTGTTCTTCACTCGTCTCGTTCCTTTTATGTCCGGCCTTGACGCCCTAAAAAATCTGCAGCCTCATCCTTCTGCACGCTCTAAATCACACGACACGCCACGCCACGCCACAGGAGAAAGAGACGTTGGAAAAGAATCCGAGATTGGATTCTCGTGGCTCTGAGGAAGTACGTGCTCGGCCTCGGCCTCTCCGGATGGTAGACTCTGCGCGTTAGGGAAGAGTTAGCTAGTACTTGGGAACTGGCAAGACCAAAACGAGGGGAAAGGAATTGTGGAGTCGGCCTACTCAAGATTCTGAACAACGATGGCCACATGTCGATCAAAGACAACTTAATCAAACCGTACAGTATCGTAGCAGCACGTATCAAATCGCTGCCTTCTGAATGTAAATCGCAGCGTATTGCTCGGAAGACTCAAGTTTACTCCTAGTGATCGACTCCGAACAAGTCCGTAACAATATCACACACGAAGGCTAGCAAACACACAGCGGAACATAACTTAAAAAAAAATCGAAACGTTTTCTATTTCGTTCTGTGTTATATTCCTCACAGCAACTCTCTCTCAGCTTATAATGACAACGAGATACATTTTTGGAAATTTATGAAAACGTTTTACGAAAACGTCGTCCTTAAAAACAAAGAAGGAAAAACCAATCGGGATCTCATCGCTTTGTTTACTTTATTTGTTTATTGTTTTTAAAGTCTCCATAGATAAGGGAGAGTAACACTTTGAAGTAAAATGTCATCCAAAATTTTTAATTTTTAGTTTATACGATATATTTTTTTCCCCAGAGAGCCTTTAAGACCATCTTTGACGAAAGAAGAGCGTATTGAAATCGTTCTCATGGCTGGATCGTGAAGCTGCCGCGAGGTTGCGCTGAACAACAACAATAACAACAATAATAATAACTTTAAATATATATATTTTTTTTATTTGCTAAAAAGTGTTAATTTCCCCTGTGTATGGAAACTTTTGGGACACACTGTAGTAAAGGAAGTAGAGCGTATAGAGTATGTTGCAAGTACGGTTAACTAATACAAAGCTTAGCGCGTGACCTGTCAATCGAAAACGCTTTTCACACTGACTAACAGGTTATTTAAAAGGTGTGTTTCAGTGAAAACAGTAGCGGCCGACGCCCGGCAGCTGGTCGATGTTTCAGCTCTGGCTAGAACATGATTATAAAACTGATTTTCGTAGCGCACAGGTAAATGAAGTCGTACAGTATGCGTCAGTCTCTTCGCTCAGGACAAAAGAGCCTGCACATCATCTCATTATTTCCATCAGAAGAACCCGTGTTGTCCAGCCAGTGAGAGCGCAGCTGCTCGGCCATGTGAAAAACGGCACGATTCCAGCTGCGCGGGAGCATGGGGAGATTAATCACTTCCCATCAAGGTGCTAGAAAACATTAAAGGCCAACTGGCAGTTCGCCTGTACCTGAACACGCCGCGGGGTTGTTGGGGTTTTTTTTTTTTTTTTTTAGCGCAGGTTATGAAACAAATCATCTGTCAGTTCAGGCAAATGAGGTTGAGACGTTTTTTTTTTTTCCTTCCCCATCCAGAAATGGTGTTACGCAGAACACGGAGGAGGGAAACGGAGCCGGGCTAGTGGATCGACATGTTCTCATGGCAACGCTGAGTAAGATGGATGGGTGGGTGGTGATGGTGGTGGTCTCGGGAAGCTGAGGAGCTGACAGCCATGAAGAACAGGCACGTCACTCAGCGCAGACTGATTCAGCCACAAGCCAAACAGCATCGTTACTTCCCAACACCAGCTAAAGAGTCTCCGATAATACCATCAACTCGGTATTTTCTTTTCTAGTTGCCCGAACGTCTTATGATGGAAGATACGACTGAAATTCAGATTATTGTAATATAATAAAAGCAGAATAAGCCTGATTCTAGAAATTCGATCTAAGAAGTCCGGTCACAATGACCAGGTTTTGGCTGAAGATATAATAATAATAATAATAATAATAATAATAATAATAATTTGTGCTTTCTGATCATAATAAAAAGCAGAAACTAAAAGCTGTGAGCATACATACACAGTAGAGGTCGAGCAATTGTGGATTTTACTGATACCGATATCCAAGTCGGGCGTTTCCTGCCGATAACCGATTAATCAACCCATAGTTTATAAAAAATGTTTTCATTCAGGATCATAACACTAACTTTATTACAAAAATAAACAGTACTGACGTACTACAAAAATGTACTTATAGTTTTTTTAAAATGGAAATAGACAAATATGAATATATTAACTGTTAATAAATATTACAGTAAATAAAAAGATATACATCAAAACGTAACCCTCCAAATAACAAATAAACAGAGACATCCAAAATGAATAATAATTTATAAAAAAAACACTTCAAATAACACAAAAAATAAATTTGGTCGGCGCCTCTAGAGGCCGCTCTCGTACCGTATGACGACGGTGAACTCTTCTCGGCCGCTCAGCTACGGACGCGAGTGGGGAAAACTACCGGTGTGGATTTGTGCCGATGACAGACATTCCCGCGATCGGTTATCGGTGCCGATTAATCGACGAAACCCATCAATCGGTCGACCTCTAATACGCGTATTAAACCGAATACGGAAATAAACAAAATCGCTAAAGCTAAAACGATGTCAGTAAATAACGTACTATTCAGACGATCACAACAAACAAAACAATTACTAAAATAAACCAATGCCTTTAAAATAATTAAAATATGGAAGTGCGGCAATCGGATATGATTAACTGAAAAACTTCTTAACACCTCATACATTTACATGTGTGTGTGTGTGTGTATATATTTTTTTTTACATATATGTATAATATGGATATATAATATGATTATGGAACTGAACGATGAATCGCGACCAGTTAGCTACAATTAGAGGATTATGTAATAGACTTTTTTTTTGGCCAACAATTACAATTTTACAATTACTTTTCATCAGTTTAAAGTTACAATTAATGTCCAGGAGACAAGTTAGTGAGGGGGATGGGGGGATGGGGGGTAGGATGTGAGCCGCTCCGTGCCTCTCAGCGAGCCGCCCGTTTTCTCTCTGCAGAGCCGACGGCGATGAGCGCAGCGGCGGCACCTGGCCGGATCCAGCTATAAACAGTCGCTCCTTCGCCCTTGTCAGAAAATGTCGAGTTACAGCTTTACCTCTGACCGTTAGGCAAAGCACGGACGCTGGAGACTCCTTCCATGTACGTTAAAAGTGTCGTCGCAGAGAAATTCACCATACCGAGGACTACTCGCTATTATTAAACCGTTATACGAACGTACCCGTCCCTGTGACTGAGCTGTTCCTATAGAAACAATAACATATTACGATTCATATAAACCAGTCATTTTGCAGCTGCACTACTGTTCTAGAAATTATCAAAGTTAGACTGCGCTGTGCTAGAAACATGTAAGAGCTTGTGACTTTATGCAACAAGGTGAAAAAAAAAAGAAAAAAAAAAAAGAAAAAAAACACCAACCACTCTTTAACGTTTGCGAAATTGTCGCAGTTGGTTATTTTTGAATGAATAGTGGAAGATCACGTGGACGATTTTGGCAGGGTTCTGAACAATGTTCCAGTTGGCTCAAAAAAAAAAAAAAAAAAAGTTCCTGCTGTAACGAGGTTCCTCCTCTTTACACCGGGTACAAGATTTGGCGGATTAATACGAGCAGAAAATCTGTAGCTCGTAAAAAATAAAGCAGATCGCATTGGCCTTCTCTCTCGGTCTGTCTGTCTGTCTATATTTCATTTTCTCGCTCATTTCCAAGGATAAGCTCCCCGGGGCAAATCCGATGACCGTATGTAAAAGATACTAAGCCTGAAGTCGGCGGCAAAGCCGTTTATTGATTCGGATCCTTCCTCATATCGGAGTTCCTCTCCTCACAGGTCCCCAGTTCCCTCACGACGGCTTTAAACTGTTTACAGAGGACGGCTCTCAGAGGGCTGCATCCTGATCCGGAGGCACAGAGGACCCATTTAAAAAGTTGCTGGCTTTGAGAAAGCTCGGCATATAAGCCAGGGGGGGATGGGGGAGGGGGATG
>JANDJT010000081.1:20199062-20211546 GCA_024331685.1 Stegophilus panzeri | reverse complement strand
AGCCAGGGGGGGATGGGGGAGGGGGATGGGGGGGGGGGAGGGGTAAGGATGTGAGCCGCTCCGTGCCTCTCAGCGAGCCGCTCGTTTTCTCTCTGCAGAGCCGACGGCGATGAGCGCAGCGGCGGCACCTGGCCGGATCCAGGCAGCTTTCCCAGAGAGATCGGGACGTGTCCCGCACCCTCAAATAAACCACAGGTCCTGTGTTATGGCTGAACAGAATACTGACTGACTAGGCTAAGATCTTACACACTCTTTTAGCCCAGTGAAATATAAGCTTCATGGAGAATTATTTGCATATTACGTATGACGCACGATGTATGATCCAGAGCGACGGAGTGTGTGGTTTCTTCATATTTCTTCAGTTCCACACGGACAATTTTAGTTCCTACCTGCACAGTACACATTTACTCCCTGATATATAAAAATGGAAGAAAAACTTATACGTGCAGGACCTACACAACTCACTACATAAAAACTACACAACCTATGGCGCTCGTCATCCATTTTAATAGGTACACCTGCTCATTGGCATGGTTGTTGGTGCCAGATGGGCTGGTTTGAGTATTTCAGAAACTGCTGATCTCCTGGGATTTTCACACACTCAAACGTCTCTAAAGTTTACACAGAATGGTGCGAAAAACAAAAAACCACCGAGAGCGATATTCTATTAGTGGAAAGTAAACGCCTTGACTGTAAGAGCGGTCTGAAAATGGAAAACATCGAACCTTGAGGTGGATGGGCTACGACAGCAGTCACACTGGTCAGCCAAGAACATGAATCTGAAGCTATAACGGGCACAGACTCGACTAAACTGGACAGCTGAAGACTGGAAAACGACCGGGATTTGACTGAAGACTGGAAAACGACCGGGATTTGACTGTCCAGTTTGGACGGACAGCGAGCGTAAGACTCTACAAACTATAAGGCTCGTTATAGACGACCACGCAGCCTACACAGCCTGGCAGAGGAACCTGGGGTACCCGGAGGAAACCACAAGAGCACGGGAAGAACATGCAAACTCTGGGGAAGATGGAATTGAACCCCAAGGCAAATGTGCTAACCTCTAAGCCACTGTGCTTCACAATTTAGCAGCGCAAATCCACCTACAAGCATGCTTTTGGGAGGTGTGAACACGGAGAAGGCAAAGTAATCCCAATGCAGTAAATGTCAAATAATACGGGCTGGGTAAAAAAATAAATAAATGTATTAATGCTACATTTCCCAGATGAAATCAAATCCATCATTCCTCTAAGTCTAGATGCATATGCACGGTTAGTATTAATAAATATAATACATATATAAATAAGTCTCATCTGATGCAGCACCGCCCAGTGGAACTGAATCATAACGGCACAGACACCTCGTGAGGACACGCTCATTTCACACACACACACACACACACACACACACCTCAAAACCAGTGGCCTTAATGACACATGCTTTGAACACAAGCCTGTGTGTGTGAGAGAGAGAGAGAGAGAGCGACAGACATAATGAGACATCTCTATTGATGTTTTATTTCTTAAACACTTAATGAACAACTACAAACAGGCAGTCCTGGGATAGGCTCCAGGTTTCCCCGTGACCCTGAAAAGGATTAAGCGGTATAGAAGATGGATGGATGGATGGAAACAGGCAGAAACAAATCAGCAGGACGTTTGTTCAGAGAGATCCGCGTGATCAGGGTGGGTCAGGCCCACCGGGGGCCGCTGTGGCCCCAACATACGCTCCACAAAAACAGCAGCAGCACATCCAGCTTTCTGATTCCTTTACTGAAGAGCTCAGAAACAAGAAAAAGCTAACCCCAGAAAGCCAAACGACCAAATCGACTGTTTTTGAAGGACACTTCAAAGTGAAGACTTCTTTTAATCAAATCAATTTGAAGAAAAAAAAAATATAATAATAATAATAATAATAATAATAAGACATTTCCCCCTTTAAAGGCTCCATGCACAGATTGGAGGACAGCCTCAGGTCACTATGAAACTCCTGGACGTATTTCTCATGTTGTTCAGGTGTGTGGGTGTGTGTGGCGGGGGGGGGAGGGGGGGGGTGGGGGACTACAGTGAATAAGGAGGAATAGTGGTGCACTGATTTATTTGCCTTGAGAACAGACTCTTGATCGTGATTTCAATGCAATATTTTGTGCAGCCCGGGGGAGAATGAAACGACCCACCCCTCCCTTGATCATGTCCGGCAGTAATTCTTAGCTTTTCACTATAATTCGGGTCATCATTGAACAGTTTATAAACAGTGTTTCACACCCCAGTGCCACAGAGAGGCTGAGTAACGAGTAAATTTCCATCCAGGAAAACAGGATTGATCTGCACGGCTCCTGTCGAACGCGACCTCTCAATACCATTAAACAAAAGCACTTAACTGAAATGAACGCCGATTAAGATGGGACTCTCGCGCTCTAAAAAGCTCCACTGAGTGCTTCATCGGCAAAAATAAATTAGCTTCCTTAAGAGAACATCAGGAACACGTGCGCTCTCTTCTAATCAGAGCGCTTCCTTTCTTTATTTGGGTTTTGTTCTATTGTTGTGCTTGGTCTTGTTGAAACTTGGATTAGCTTCTGTTATCTGTGCTCATTTTCCTCCAGGGTTTTTTGGGGTTTTTTTTTTTTTTTTTGCTGGACTGCTTTCAGCTGGGTTTTTATTTCACGCGATTACTGCCCATGGCCTTGGGCTGCATGATAAGAGCTGGAATATTACTCAATTGTTTATGCACCAATTATTCAGCCAATATAATAATTTAATCAATTAGTTTTATTTCACTTCATGTTCAACACTGTACAATCTTGGGCAAAAAAAAAATTATTAGACCAAGGTTCAATAGTGTTGGAGCTCATTCAAAGCTTAGCAACTAACTCCACTTTCTGCACATGAAATATTATATATATATATATATATATATATATAAAAAGGAAAAGCTATTTAGTATTCCATATTACACAGCCCCATAAAATTGTCAAATCTGATTGGTCGGAAGCCTATGATTTATTATCTATAAACAGCAGCTATGACAGTAGTGCAGCTGCAAATCACAGGTTTGTGTTAATGCGCTTGTTCGAAATATATTACCGTTTCTATAGTAACAGCTCATTTACAGGGACTTTGTTGGTCTGTATACGAGTTTATTGCCATACCAGCTTCAATTGCTATTTCATGGCAAATACCGGTATTAAGCAAAAATTCGATAAAATTCAGCTTAAAAACTCAGACATTTCTGTACGACGTGACGCTTTAAAAGATTTGTAAATCTACTTTGTAATAAAACTGTAATAGTTCTCATGGGTCCATTTCACAAAACCAGTCGTTTTATAGTTTGTCCTGATAAAAGGTGTGGCGTCATGACAAAAAAGTGCTTCACGGTCAAGGGAGTGTTACAATATTGGCATTTTGGTGGTTCTTCAATAAATGTGCTGGTTCTTTGCTCTTCAATAAATTCCCATGGGTCAGTCTGGTGTGGCCTACGCCATGTCTAGTTTTAAAGGGTAGGTGCATCTTTTTCCAACTACAGGGTTTATTTCAAATAATTGGTTATTTCTACATTCCCCCCCCACCACGCTTGCCATTTGTCTAATATACACTGGATGATTAAAGGCTTAAAGCCGGCAATGTAAGATTTGCCAGAACGTCTTTGTTATTTTAAACTGGTCATGTCGGTTATTTTTCTGGATTTTTCCCAGAACGCGTGATCCCGAGTCAGTGAAGATTACAGCGTCTTTTATCTCCTTTAAAAATAACCCCAGGTTAAACTAATCCCATGAAAATACACACTATTTATTTTTTAGGTACTCAACTCGTTTGACATTTAAGTCCAGTCGCCAAATGCCACTTTGACGTTTGAGGGAGTTTTATCGCAAACTTCCTGAAAAATCTCCTCCTAGACGTAATGATTATGTACCGTTTGTTCTAGCGGTGTTCGATAACGTCGTTCTCTCCAAACTGAAACTAAACACCGTTTCAGCTCTCGTCCGGTCGCGGCTTTTCTTTCGGCGCGTCGGTGGCGTGTTGTATTATTAAACACTGCAGCGCAGCACCGTGTTACGTATGACGCACGGGGCTGCTGTGATCGGTCGTCAGCACGTAAACGACGAAGACACGCCCGCCTCGGCAATTTCTACACAAATCTCTTACCACAAACGTCCGTAGTAACAATTACTTTACAGCCATATATCCTGAAAACTAATCCCATCTGAATAGGGCTTTTGAGTGTTTCCATGAGCGCCATGAGCATTAAATGTAGATATAAATGGATAAAAAAAAATACTATTTAAATGTAAAAACAAAAATGCCATCAGTGATAAAGTTGCTGCTGTATAAGAGGAATAAAACACTTCAGGAAGTGCCGTTATAGGAAAACAATCAACGTCCCAGTGATAACGGGAACTCTGCTTCATCACGTTCGTTTCCGTCACGGATACGATTTAAGTCGCCTGTTTCTGAGGTAAACGAAGCGCAGACGCTACGGCATGTTTACAGGTGCACGTCTGCTGTTTTTCAGGTTAAGCTGATCTGCCAGCGCAGCTTTCAGGATGATCCGTGCATTACACACACATACACAGTGTATAAAATCCTTTAAGTGAAACATACATTATTCATACACAAACAGAATAGTACAGGTTGAGCTGAATAAAAGCCTTCAGTGCTCCAAGCGCAACTGCGAGAATAAGCAGCTCGGATGGCTGGGTCGAGCTATGGGTCATGTGTTTGTCAGTGCTGGAGAACAAACAGAACAGCTCCAGTAACCTCCAGAGGCTTTATTAGCAGGTAAGAAAGCAGTGAATCTCTGCTGTCACACCGCGCAGGTTTCACATCAAGGCCACGCACGCGGCATGATGCTGAACGCATACTAAGCTTGTGCGGTGCAGCTAGCCACTTTTTGCTAATCATGGTTAACGCGGTTAGCTCCAAATTTCATCTCGGCTAAGTAGCTAAGCATCGTATCGGATCAGTTGGCTTGCTAACTAAAAATTTAACAGGTGTAACGCGATAGTTAGCTAAAATGCCTCATGTATATATGGCTTTAACAAACCTAAGACGCAAGCCCAAAATCTACATCAAGAAGACTAGTAAGCTCAGCTTACAAATGACTTCTTTGGCACCCTTGGTAAATATGAGCAAAGAAAGCTGTGAAAAACTGTCTTTATCGTTTAACCTTTTGTTCAAAAATTGCGCAAAAATACTCTGCTCGCATGGATATCAAACAATTGCAAACAAAACACGGGTTTATCAAAAATATATATATCTATATATTTGTTAAATATAGGTGTGCAACAATTATTGGCACTCTTTTAGCCAATACTTTGTGCTAGCTCCCTTTGCCAAGATAACAGCTCTGAGTCTTCTCCTATAATGCCTGATGAGGTTGGAGAATACATGGCGAGGGATCCGAGACCGTTCCTCCATACAGAATCTCTCCAGATCCTTCACATTTCGAGGTCCACGCTGGTGGCCTACGTACTCTCATATTTATACCCCTGTAAAACAGGAAGTCATGGTTGAATAATTTCCTGTTCCTAGTCACCTAGTGTACTAAAAAAAATACGTCTTTACATTTCTCATATGAATTCATAAGAGTGCCAATAATTGTTGCTCACCCATATTTAACAAAGTTTTTTTTTTTTTTGGATAAACCTGTGTTGTGTTTGCAATCGTTTGATATCCATGACAGCAGAGTATTTTTGTGAATCTTTTTAAACAAAAGCTTAAACAATAAAGACAATTTTTCACAGCCTTCTTTGCGCATATTTACCAAAGGGTGCCAATATTAATAGACGGCACTGCATATGTCTGGCGACTGCAGGCTAGGTCATCACTTAGCATCATTTAGCCGCTGACAGGATGGCGAGCAATCAAGATCTTCTAGAGTTACACGGTTTGAAGGTGTTAGTTTACCCGAATAGCACTCCTTGTCTTTTAGTGGTAGTCCATAATAATAAGTGGATAATATTCAAGCTAGCGTCAATTTAATTTTCAAGTAAATAATTCTTGATCCATTCTTCAGTCAGATTACGACCAAGGAACATCGGGTTGCTTGGATACTCGGGTCTTTTTTTTCCAAACCACAGCAAAAGGGTGCGTTAGAAATATGAACAGGCGTGTTTATATAGAAATATACAAAGCCGAACAAAGTCATGAGTTAACAGGATCGGGGAGGATGCTAAAGTAGATGTAGGTAGTTGGCTAGCTGTAGCTATCAGCAAAACAGTAGCTAACTAGAGAACATTAGCTAGCTGGAGCAAATTTGCTGGTTACCCATGGTGTTATTTCACCCAAAAAACAAACAAACAAACAAACAAACAAAAAAAAACCCAGTGTGTTGTATTTGTAAATGCACTACACCACACCACATAAAAGTGTGCATCTTAAATCAGATCCATTATATCCATTAGATTACACAGTCGTCCAAACTGAAATTAATTTTCATAAATAAATAAAATAAAATAAAAAGGAGAGGTGGACTGAGTGAGGAGGTTCACGGCCAGACGCTATCGTCTTTACCCTCCACTCGAAGCGTTCGGGCAAGACGTGAAAGGTCGCCGAACGTCTGCGTGCCTAATTAAACGCCGATCAGATTTTTCTAAATGATGCCTCGTAGTATTTCTGAAGAACATTTCAGCCGTTTATTTCACCGTGTGTTTCCACTCCAGATCTAGATCCAGAGGAACACAACAGACCACCGGGTTTCTGACCACGGCAGGGTGCCGTTATTTATAGGTCGAATTGTAACCTGTGAGCACAGAGCTTATTGTAAAAGCGTGTGGCAGGGCAGGAAAGACAAATAACGGCACTCAGAATAAAGCGTGTTCTCTCGAACACTAGGAACACGGATACAGATGATGCACTGTACTGTCAGGAAACAGGAACGAACGGGAAATGATTACGACCCTTATTTCTGTCCGCTTAGAGAACATAAATCGGTACAGAGTCGTCGGGTCACACGATGCACGTTATCATAGCACGCTTCTCTCATTTTCAGATGGGTTTACTGCTCTTAAAAGCACACTTGAGTGGTTTTTCACTTAAGGCTGCTAGTGTGCGTGTGTGGGTTACACGTTTCAGTGGGGCTGCAACAATTAGTCGACGTAATTAAATCGATTGTTAAGTCAGAAAAACTACTGACGTGACGTGCACGAGACTGTTTTCGCTCCAATTAGCACAAATGGAAACAAATAAGGCATTTAAACGTCGAAAACAGCCTCGCTTTTAGTTATTTTTACTGAACACAAGAGGACCTGATGGCGCAGCGGGTAGCGTTGCTGCCTCAAAGCTACAGAGTTCCTGGTTCAACCCTGAGCTCACTCTCGGAGGCGAGTTCCACGTGTTCCGCCCGTGTCTGTGTGGGTTTCCTCTGGGTTCTCCGGTTTCCTCCCACCTCTTAAAAACACGTAGTGGGTGAACTGGCGGCTCTAAATTGCATGTGTGTGTGTGCGCGCGTTTGTGAATCAATGTGTATGATGGACTGTTGTCCCATGCAGCGTGTACCCCGCCCCTCACCCAGTGTAGAGGTCGACCGATCGATCGGTGTTGCTGATTAATCGGCACTGATTGCCGGAACTAAAAAAAATTTTAAATCCACACCGATAGTCTTTCCCGGTCGCATCCGTAGCTGAGCGGCTGAGGAGAAGGGTCCGCTGTCATTATACGGTACGAGAGCGGAGTCTAGAGGCGAAATAAAAACCATCACTGACCAATTTTGTTGTGTTATTTGAAGTGTTTTTTGCTTCGTTTTGGATGTATATCTATTATTTACTTTAATAATTATTAATAGTTCATAAATATTAATATTTATTTCATTTAAAAGCACGTATAGTACCTTTTCATGGGACAGTCAGTACTGTTTATTTTTGAAGTTCTGCAATATTTCACTTGGAGCGTTACGTTTTCATTCAGTACGAGTTTGAAAATATCGGTTCATAAACCGGTTATCGGCAGGTACGTACCGCCCGACTTAGTGGATTTTACAGATAACTAATCGGTCGACCTCTAATCCAGCGTTCCCAGGATAAGCTCCAAATCCACTGTGACCCTGACCAAGATGAAGCACTTACTGAAGAGAACACGAACTGAGTCCGGCTGAGTTTAATTGCAAACTCCATGTTGTTCGTTTAGATTATGACAAGGAGAACTAATCCACAAATTCTGGACTTAAAAAAAAAAAAAAAAAAAAAAGAATTTAAATGAGGAAATGCTGTTGGAGCGCACGGTGGCTTAGCGGTTAGCACGTTCACCTCGAGATTTTTTCTAAGCCAAGGAAAATGAAACGTTCCAGCAACTGTGTAATTAGGCACATTTGAGTTATTTATTTTTGGCATGTTCATCAAAAATCTGTCCGTGTTTTGTTCTTTAATACATTCTGAAAATGGAAAATATATTTTAACATACAGTTATTTCTTTCCTAATTGTTATTTATGTTGACGTATAGATAGTGATTTATTTTGAGTAGTCATTCGTTTGCAATAAAAAGTTTATTCATAAACCTTTGTTTGACTAGTTTATTACTGAACACACGCCATGCCAACCACCACCTCCACCACCAATAATAAATTCTCAACCTGTAGGAAACACTGTTAGGTATATGATATTGTTGCCATACTGCAGAGCAAGCTTGTGTGATATAACCATGTAATCGTCTTTACACAATACCACACTGACACAACACCCAGTGACATTTACTCCCCTTTATATTATATTATATTATATTATACGATCAGACCTGCCAACCTTCACAAGCGTCACGATTTACCGTCGGAGTACGTTGCCGAGTTGCTACGAGTCATGACTCAAAAATATGCCAAAACAGCAATCTTTCGCCAAAATAAAAATGGCAGATGAGAGAATCGATATATAAATCTGGAATGATGAGTGTTTCTGATATTAACGCTACCTGGAAGCCCCGCCCACTTCACTCTTTACAGGCGCGCACAGCACGGAAGCCTATTCTGAGGTGGTTTCCACACCGGGCACGTTTGCAGCGGTCCGAATCCGAGTGTGATTGTTCCTGGTTTCAGACTCGCTCGATTCTATCGAACCCCGATGCGTTTGCGTTCATCTTACGTCATCATAAACACGTTTGGGTTTGATTATTGTTTTAGTGCTACGATGCGCAGCAGTGGACCTCTTCTGTGTCTTGCTATGTTCCTCTGCCGCTCATGGTACACGCAGGTTACTTTACTTCCTGCACGAGCGCGGACCCGAGTACGAGTTGCGTTTCGGTGCAACCGAACTCGGACCGCTTCCTACAGGTGGTCGCGGGTTCGGCGCCACATGACGGCTTTCACGTTACCGATTTGTCATACAAACCGTGCTCCGCTTCGGACTAATCTGCCCCCCCCCCCCCCACCCCGAATGAACAGAAACAACAGAAGCTCTGGAAATAGGCAACATCAGTACTTCTACACCGCAACGTACTTCGTATTCATAGTGGAGGTAGATTTTGGAGTCAGCACAACACTGGCAAGCAGGTCCCAACTGCACAGCTGGTCATGTTATTACACCCTCCCCGTACTCTCCTTAATCCTGAAGTGGTGGAAGCACCTATCTTTTTTATTTATTTATTTATTTATTTATTTTTATTTTAACCATTCCGAATGATTAAAACATTTACTGTGATTTTTTGAAATGGTAAATCAAGCGGAGGGAAAAAAAAAAAATTCAAAATCAATAAATGCACAAGACCCTTACTGCAAACCCCTACTACAAAGGCTGCACAAATGTTACAGGAAGTAAGAACATGAGCACAATGCGAGCGCCACGCCGCATCCAATATGCTCCCATCCAATCTACAGATTGGAAAGTTTGAGTTGGAAGAGCTTGCAAGAGCGCGAGTATAAAAACAATACGAGGCTGTAGTAGAGGAGTTTTCCCCGGTCGGGCGTGAAAGGCTTTTAAAAATAAAAATCACGAGTGAGGTATAACTGATGTGTTTTATGTCGTAGAATAAAGCGTGAAAATATCTTGAGAATGTGTTAAACAGAGACCTGATTTCAGGCATTTAACTAAAAACCCTTTCAAAAAACCCATTGACTTTGGGACGATGGGAGCGAGAGAGACAGAGAGAGACAAAAAGTGACAGCAAGAAAGACAACCACAGAGAGAGAGAGAGAGAGAGAGAGGGAGCGAGAAAGAGACAGAAAGACAGCAAGAAAGAGAGAATGAGAGAAAGAGCGAGAGCGAGAGAGAGACAAAGAGTGCGAGAGAGCGAGAGCGAGAGAGAGACAAAGAGCGAGCGAGAGAGAGTGAGAGACAGAGCGAGAGCAAGACAGAGAGAGAGCAAGAGAGACAGAGACAAAGTGGGCGAGAGAGACAGAGTGAAAGACACAGACAGCAAGAAAGAGAGAGCGCGAGACAAAGCAAGCGAGAGAGACAGAGACAGCGAACGAGACAGAGAGAGCAAGAGAGAGACAGAGAGAGTGAGAGAGCGAGAGAGAGACAGAGAGAGCGAGACAAAACAAGCAAAGGACAGAGAGACAGGACAGAGCAAGCGAAAGAGTTCGAGAGAGACCGAGAGACACCAAAAAATACAGAGAGAGAGAGAGAGAGAGACAGAGAGACAGAGACAAAGTGAGTGAGAGAGAAATAGCAAGAAAGAGAGAGAGAGACAAAGTAAGCGAGAGAGACAGACAGCGAAAGAGAGCGAGTGAGACAGAGAGAGCGAGTGAGACAGAGAGAGCGAGTGAGACAGAGAGCAAGACAGAGCAAGTGAGAGAGAGACAGTGAGCGAGCGAGACAGACAGACAGCAAGAAAGACAGAGGGGGATCATGAGTGGGGTATTACTGATGTATTTCATGTCGTAGAATAAATTATCTTGACCTGATTTCAGGCATTTAACTAAAAACCCTCTCAAACCCCCCACTGATTTTGGAACGATGACACCGCAAGTGCAAAAAAAGTGCTAAGTCATTTCGGGGTTTTAGGACTCGTTGTTCCACCACGCTACAGTCACGCATGTGTAACCAGAGCTGGGACGATCATCACAGTTTACCGCAGCAGCGGGTAGCAGGATTTAGAGCTCACGTTTCACGCATCTCAGAAACGTGACGGAGTAAAGAGCGATGTGGTGATGATGAAGACGATGATGATGATGATGAAGATGAATGGCAGCCAGAGCCTATTACACTCATCTTGCTTCAATGCTGCAAGAGCAAGCAACAGAGCACTATAACGCCTTCAAAAACTGCAGGGAAAAGGGAAAGTGGATCTTTAACAATGATGAGAAGTACTTGAGTAGCTGGCAAGGGACAGCTTGGGATATTTTTACACACACACACACACACACACACACACACACACACACACACACTATACGGCGAGGGCATCTCATCTGCCATTATCGCCAAAATGTGAAAGCGAGTCTCTCAATAGCGGTTTGTTATCAGAGTTCAAGGCAGACTCTTTTATTGAATGAAGGCAGCTCTAAATGCATTTACTACTCATGTGGAGCTCAGAGTTGATTTTTTCCATCGTGGTGAGTGATGCACTGCCTCGTCCCTCAAGCACCTTCTGTTTGATACGAGAAAGAAGTACTGATCTTTATTTATTTATGCGAGTTTGCGCGCTGCAATTTGGAACAAATTATGCCTCAATCATCTTTAACGCGGAATTAAAGTGTCAAGCGTTGACGACCGGTGGAGATTACAGATTTTCTGGGTTTTTTTTTTTTTTTTTTTTTTTTTTTTTTTTTAAATCCAGCCAGCCACAATATATAATTTAAACGTATATAAAAAATAACTGTAAATCTGTATTAAACCTCAGTTAAGATTAACCGAGCGGTGGAGGCGTTATGTTTTCGGGTTGCCCGTCCGTCTGTTAGCGCGAGCGCTCGAGAAACGAAGCGGTTGAATGTTCGTAGGATTGATGAGGAATTATCTCCGTAACCAGCAGGCAAAACCATTCCATTTTGGATTTGATCAGGTGGTCGCTCAGAACACACACACACACACACACACACACACACACACACACACAAAAGAAAAAAAAAAAAAAAAAAAAAAAAATGGGTCATGCACACGAGAGGGTTTAGCTTTCATGCATTAATGAGCGAGCGGTCAGATTAATGATCATGAATGTGTGGTGACGTACAATGCATTAACATCATGCTTGGTCATCGCAGTGGGTTAAATCAGGCTACGCAAAACCAACTAAATTTGTAAGAAAATATCGTGGGCAGGTACAGACAAAAATAACTGCATGAACAGGTTTAAAAAAAAAAAACAAAAAAAAACCTCTTAGCAAGAGAGACAGACAGAGAGAGAGAGAGAGAGAGAGAGAAACACACCGAGAGAGACAGCGAGAGAGAGAGACACACCGAGAGAGACAGCGAGAGAGAGACACACCAAGAGAGAGAGAGACACAGAGAGTGAGAGAGAGACACAGAGAGAGAGACACACAGAGAGACAGAGAGAGAGAGCGCGAGACAGAGAGAGAGACACAGAGACAGAGAGAGAGAGACACAGAGACAGAGAGAGAGAGACAC
>JANDJT010000081.1:20167862-20184746 GCA_024331685.1 Stegophilus panzeri | reverse complement strand
GACTGAAATGTTAAAGTAAATAAATTATATACATCTAAAATGAACCAAAAAGTAACTCTCCAGATAACAATGAATCATAAAACACTTCAAATAACAACGAAATTGGTCAGCGATAGTTTTTATTTCGCCTCTAGAGGCCGCTCTCGTACCATATAACGACAGCGGACTCTTCTCCTCAGCGACTCCGCTAAAAACGCAACCGGGAAAAACAATCGGTGTGGATTTTCGCCGATCACCGAGAGTTCCAGCAACCAGTCATCAATGCGATTAATCGGCAACATCGATCGATAGGTCGACCTCTACATCATAATACAAATTTTCGTTTAGATGATCAATAGGATTTTCGGTGTTATTTTAGCATGACGCTAAAAGCAGTGTACAGTCCACCGCTTCAGGAGTAGGATGTCATCAAATGTGCATATTAATATCAGGGATAAACAAAAATAATGAATTATGGCATCTCTTATTGCCTGGAAAATACGGTGTGTCCTTGAAAGCTACTAAACTCGGATATTACCCATGAGCTCAGTTCAAATTCAGTTACTTGAGGTCGGAATGTCGCAAAGAGAAATGACGCGGGTAACGAAATGACGTGAAATAAACACTCAGGGTCACAATTTTGTTTTTAATATCCTGATAATAACGTACATCTTCAGAAGAAGACATTTTTTTAAAGTGAGTGTTTTTGTCTTCTTACAGAACACCCGCTGGTGCGGTGTACTTTTTGTGCTCATATGAAAAAAGTTCTCCTCACGTGACATGCACACTGTAACTACGACAACGCTTTTCAGTCCTAGCTAATATCGGATAACTAACCTAACCAGCCTAGTCTGTTCTCTAGATTAGATTTATTATTATCAGTCATGCAGATGAAATAAAGGTTGGTGTAACGCTGGTGAGGAGGAGTTTGCACGTCTTCGCAGTACCTTTAGAAGCAGCAGCATGCGGCTACGGTGGAAGCGGGACCCAAGAATATACACACGGTTATTGTTATTTACATTGCAATGTATAAAATAAAAATAAAACTTACCATACTCCAAACAAAACATATGCTGTGTTTTCCTGGTTTAGACATGCAGGTTGGACATTGCGAAACTAAAAGCTACCTAACACCAAACTCGTCTTGGCTGATGAACTACATTTGAGGGTATTCTGGACATTGCGCTTGCACTCAAGTCAGTAACAGAGTCTCTTACCTATACACACATCGATTTTGCCCTTGATGGCGGCTTCGTGGAGTGGCGTGTAGTTCCAGTTGTCTCTGGAGTTGGGGTCGGCTCCCTGGCACAGCAGCAAGCTCACCACCTCGGCGTGGCCGAACGAGCACGCGTTGTGAAGGGGGATCAGACCGCCGTCGTCGCGAGCGTGCACGTTTGCTCCTGTCTGCAGAAGATGCTCCACTACGTCTTTCCTCCCAAAACCTGGAGGACAAGAAGTGTGTTTAAAACTGTACGTAAGAGGATTAGTCTACGTTAGATTACACGACCAAACTAATCACGCATAAGCCCGATTACAACGATGTTAGTTTCCCAGGGCGCTTCCTCTGCATTGCCTGGTAATGGTTAACTGGGTTACCATGGGAACAGCCCATACAGCAACTATAGATATCAGTTTACTGCTTTGAAAAAAAAATATCTGGTTGTTGATCAGAGCAGCATCAGCATCAGCGATCGTGGTCATGACAAATGAGCTTGCAGAGAAACCGTCACGTGAGAGCACTTCAGCTCTGCGAGCACTGAGACACGCTTTATGGAAGGTTTTTTTGTTTGTTTGTTTGTTTAAATAAATAAATAAAAATAAATAAGTGGCCTTCATCCTTGTTAAAGTCTGTCAAACTCCTCATGCAGTTTAGCATGGTTATTTTCTACACAGTTAACCAAATTTTATTCAGTTAGTAACACAAGCCCAGTAACAACAGTCCTTTTCATGAACTCTTCACCCTCCTGCATTCTGGCAGAAGGTACAGGAGCATCCGTACCACCACCAGAGACTCCGCAACGGTTTCTTCACCGAGGAAGTCAGATTACTCTGACTGCTGCATCCTGCTGCCTCCCAACGCTCACCTGGGCTAGCCGAACACCTCACCCAGTAACACTCAGTACCAGTGCACATGCACTGACCCAGTAACCCGGTACGACTCGGTACCCCTGCACACGCACTAACCCGGTACGACTCGGTAACCCCGCACACGCACTAACCCGGTACGACTCGGTACCCCTGCACACGCACTAACCCGGTACGACTCGGTACCCCTGCACACGCACTAACCCGGTACGACTCGATACCCCCGCACACACACACACGAACCCAGTAAGACGACAACTTGGTTCCTGTCAAGAAACCCGACTAGACCAGTTATTTAGAAATATACAGGGACAGGGGGCTTAGACTTGGGGTGGGAAGAGTGGGCAGAATTAGCCACATGTTGCCTAAACATCTGCTCCCAATACTGTCGCAGTTTAGTGAAAACACCTTGAAATTATGATTTGAATTAATACGAGTGAGATATGATTAATAAAATCGGTGTGAACTGCACAGAAGTAAAAGTTAGCGTTGGGGTGGCAAAACTTATCTCAAGGGTGGCAGCTGCCACCATGTGGCCACGCCCCTTAGAATAAACCGACAATTATAAAATAACACGATGTATTTATTATATCGCTGACCTGATACTGAACTTAGTTTAACCGAGCAATAATTCGATTTGTATAGTCAACATACCAGGGGAAGTTAGCATGCTAGCTAGTATGCTAATACTGCTTTTGAAATCTCAGCTGTTTGGTAGTTAGCTATCTAGCGTTAGCTAGCTAACTAGCGGAGTACCTAGCAATAAAGTACGGGTAACGACGTTATTTACCTGCAGCAAAGTGGAGTGGAGTGGATTTGCGCCCAGCCATGTCCTTAGAGTTAACGTTAACCGAATCCACCAGACGTTTCACTCTAGACACGTCTCCATTTCGGCAGGCCTCGAACAGCTCCCGGAAAGCGCCGCTACTCGCGCAGCCGCCAGACGGACTCGTGCTGGCTGAATCCGGGCTCGAGCCTCCTGTGGTGCTCGGGGAGCTAGCACTGCTAGTGCTGGTGCTACTGCTGCTAGTGCTGCTAGCACTGCGGAGCGGAGCGGGGGAGGAGGCCGCGCTCGGGTCCGCATCTCCGGCCGCGTCCTGTTCACCTCCGGCCGGAGGTGATATGTTCGGGGCGCCGGCACCCGGAGGAGATCCAGGCGGAGTGAGAGAACTCGTGGCAACGCGCGGAGGCGAAGATAAGTTCTGGTGTTGCTGCTGGGAAGCGCGACGAGACGTCGCCATTTTTTTCCACCACAATCCCTCTACTAGCAAACAAAAACAACAAGCTCAGAGGGGAACTTCCGGGAAGTGTCGGGAGGAACTTCCGGTTTCAAATTACATTTTGGCGACATGCAATAACAAATATAAACAAATTAATTAGGACAAATTAACGACCTCTCTGTCATGCTGTGACACATTTTGGCTCCATGTATAGGTTGCCAAGTCAACTGTTTTCAGGGACAAATAACTAATGCAAGTCGCTAAGTCACCAGATGACGTCATCGATTGATTTCCATTTTAATGGGATGTAATGATAATTTGCATATGCAAATGAAGAAGGAAGGTTTTCTGAAGACACTTAGAATAGAATTGAATTGAATAGAGCATAGAGAGAGCTCTTTGGTCACAGCATCGTAAACTAACTCTATTTACAATTTATTTTCTTTCAAGAACAGATAAAATGAAGCAGTGGAAACAGTCTGGATATAATAAATCACTTTTATTAGAGCGATGGTGGTCAGTGATTGGTTCTTGGGTACACCGGTGATTAATGATTGAACATCGGGAGCGATGGTGGTCAGTGATTGGTTCTTTGGAACACCGGTGATTAATGATTGGATATTGGGAGTGATGGTGGTCAGTGATTGGTTCTTGGGAACACCGGTGATTAATGATTGGATATTGGGAGCGCTGCTGGTCAGTGATTGGTTCTTGGGAACACCGGTGATTAATGATTGGACATTGGGAGCGATGGTGGTCAGTGATTGGTTCTTGGGAACAGTGGTGATTAATGATTGGACAAATGGAGCAATGGTGGTCAATGATTGGCCGTTGAGACCATAGGCTCAAACAAGCGCAAATCCGTCATAAATAGAAATAAATAAACAACTCATAAATAATGTTGATAAAGCTGTCTAAAAAGTCTGCAACACTCAGCATCACTGTGAATCAAAACAAGGTTCTTTCTTCAAAGAAACATGTCTCTCCTGATGGGAATAATGCTTTCATAAGGATGAAAATGAGGTAAAAACCCAGCTGAACTTTGAAAGATTTTGGAGCAATGTGTTGGACAGAGCTCTCAAATACCATCATGGAAAAACAGCTGAGGAAACATATCACTGCTGGGTTGAGAAACTGTCCACTAACCATCCTTTGATGAAAGGTAGACCATGATTAACACACACTGTGTGTGACAAACATTCAGCTTTAGTCTCTAAATGAACACCTACAAGGTGACCAATGTGGTGGGCACATGAAATAAAGTGTAATACACGTACACATTGTTTATAGACTCCAAAAACAACAGTGCTGTATCTCGGCCGCTCGTACCAAGACACCAAACACTAACTTCAAATAATATCTGCTCAGTGATTGTAACATAGTGGTCCATTTCCATTGATTTACAGAGTGGACAGTTGTGCATAGCAGCAGATGGGTTACAGTCAGTAAATGTACCACATAAAGTGCACCTATATGGTAGGTGCATCTCACTGTGTTGTGGTTTCTTTCTAATGATGGCTTAACGGGATTTCAAAGGATGAAAACAAGGGATTTGGACACCTTGGAGATTTTGCTCCACAGCGACCCCTGTTGGCCAGATGAGCATTCAACAAAATTCTGTACACTGAGCAAATCTTTTCTCAAAGGGTCTCATTTTCACCTCCTAAAAATGTAATTTTATTACATCTGAACCATAGACGGCCCTATAATTATATATTATAGTGCACCTATAATTGTAAGTGTGTTTTAATACAACGAGACAGTGTTTGCTTAATGCTTTAGTAACCAGTGGATAAGTTCAACAAAACAGACTTCATGGAATATCTATAATGAACTTCCCTTTACTTTCACACTATCCGTTGCTGCCCAGATGAGGACGGGTTCCCTTTTGAGTCTGATTCCTCTCAAGGTTTTCTTCCTCATATCTTCTTAGGGAGTTTTTCCTTGCCACCGTCGCCACCGACTCGCTCAATAGGGATAAATTCACACATTTAAAATCTGTATCCTGCATTTATATGTTTCTGTAAAGCTGCTTTGAGACAACGTCCATTGTAAAAAGCGCAATACAAATAAAATTGAACTGAATTAAATTAATGGTTAATTAAATTATGGTTAATTAATTAATGGTTAATTAAAGGTTATGAGCTACTGATCAGAAGGTTGCGAGATCAAATCCTACAACAGCGACTGTTGGGTGCTTGGAGGAAGACCATTAACCTTCAACTGTTCAAACGTAAATCAATTTGGATGAAAGCATTAGCCAAATAAATAAAGGTAAATAAATGCAATAAACCGGTGTCACCTCCAGGGTGTATCCCTGCATTGTACAGAGTGTTTCTGCGGTAGACTCTGGGTCCATCACAGGAAAGGCCAGGATAAAGCCCTTACTAAAGATTAACGAATGAATAAATGAAGTGTCCCAACCTGAAATGATCATTTCAATCACTTTTGTGCTAAAATCAGAGGTCAAATCGAGACTGAGCAGAGTTGGGGGAGGTCTACTTTTTTTATGAATGTCATTAAAAAATACAGCACCAATAAATATGTTATATTGAGTTTGAGATTTAATATGCCTTTATTGTCCTTTACAGCACAGGTGCACTGGAATTCTTAAACGGTTCTTAGTCAAATATAGATTTATAGACAGAAGATCAAAGAAAAAGCTTTAATAGTGCACAAGAAGGCACTGCATATGAGCAACGCAATAAATATTACACAGTTTAGTGGAGAAATAGAGAGTTGATATTGCGCATATTTACTACACAGGCCGTTTTATTAGAAACAGCAGTACACCTGCTCATTAGTGCAATTATACAATCAGCCTATCATGTGGCAGCAGCGCAATGCATAGAATCATACAGATACAGGTCAAAAGCTTCATTTAATGTTCACATCAAACATCAGAATGTTGGGAAATTTGCAGTGATCGCAGTGACTTTGACCATGGCGTGTTTGTTGGTGTCAGATGGGCTGGTTTGAGTATTTCAGAAACTGCTGATCTTCTGGGATTTTCACAAACAACACTTTCTAGAGTTTACACAGAATGCAGCGAAAAACCAAAAAGCATCCAGTGAGCAGTAGTTCTGTGAGTGGAAATGCCTTGATGAGAGAGAGGGCAGACTTAATCAAGTTGACAAGGAAGGCTGCAGTAACACAGATAACCACATTTTTCAGTCATGATGAGCAGAAAGGCATCTCAGGACACACAACACATCAAGGTGAGTGGGATACAACAGAAGAAGACTACATGAGGTGAAGAAGAACAGGAATCTGAGGCTACAATGGGCACAGTCTCAGTGAAGCTGCACAGCTGAAAATTGGAAAAACGTTGCCTGGTCTGATGAATCTTGATTTCTGCTGCAACATGCAGATGGTATAGTCAGAATGTGGCATCAATAGTGTGAACCCATGGACCCATAGTGGTGCTGTAATGGCGTGGGGAATGTTCTCTTACTACAAATCAAGCAATGTTTGAATGCCACAGAGTATCAGAGCCATCTTAGTATTGTTGCCGACCATGTGTATCCTATTATGGCCACAATTTACCCATCTTTTAATGGGTACTTCCAGTTGGTAACGCTTCATGCTACATATCACAAGTCATCGCAAACTGGTTCCATGAACATGACATTGAGATCTGAACTATAGACCACATTTGGGATATGATAGAACAGGAGATTTGCAACATAAATGTGGAGCTGACAAATTTGCAACAATTATGTGATGTCAACATGGACCAGAATCTCAGAGAAATGTTTCCAATACCTTGTGGAGTCCATGCCATGAAGAATTAAGGCTGTTCTGGGAACAAAGGGGCTTCCTACCCAGTAGTAATTGGAGTTCTTAGTGCAACTGCAAATCACAGTTTTATATTAATGTGCTCCTTCTAGTATGAAATTGTTTCTGTAGTAACAGCTCATTCACTGGGGCTCGTATGATGGTAGTTTTCAAAAAAAAATTATAATCATTCATATGCTATAGCTTTCTCTGAAGAGGCGTTTATTTATTTATGGGAGCAATCTCCATTGTCAGTGCTTCGTAACAGTCAGCGGTCAAGCTGTAACTTTACATTTTCTGACACAGGACAAAGACGTGACATGAGAAGCTGTGTTTTTTTTATTTGGTCTTATTAAATTCAAGAGAAAGACTGGTGAGGGAACACCAGTTTGTTGCTGCTGTAACATAAGTGATGACAGGTAATAACTCACAGACATTCCACAACATTAAATAATGAGTCTTTATTGGTCACATATACATATGCACAGTGAAATTCTTTTCCTTGCATACCCCAGCATGTCAGGAAGCTGGGGTCAGAGCACAGGGTCAGCCATGATACAGCGCCCCAGATGTAACTATGGACTGATGAAAAAATACACGTTTAATAAAAAAAAAAAAGTGGTAGCATTGGCAAATTACTGCAGTATATGAAGGGAAAAAAACCACTTTGGGATGTGGTGTAATAGGAAAATAATAACCTCATATAACACTGCATTTTTATGGGGGGCCCCCTGCTGGCTCGGGGCCCTAGATGACTGCTTACATCACATGCAGCTAAAAATGGCTATATTGTCCTGAAGTAGAAAATATTTGTGAGTCATGATGCTCTCTGGGTCTAAAAACATCCGAGATTCTATTCGGTGTCATGCAGCTTATGTGTCAGATAGAAGGGGTCGCAAAGGAAAGCACAGGGTCCTACAGCCCTCTACTTCTGGTTGTTCTACCATTGTGAATTCTACTCTGAGGATCCTTTTGTGTTCTAAAAAGGGTTCAATTTAAATAAGCATTTCCCATATTTCTCTTTATGTCATAATATACCTTACTACAGCCAAGTTTTGTCAGTTTTGTATGTTGGTATGAGCGTAGAAGTCTCTTAAAGGAGAAATGAATGTGGAAAACAAAACTTGGAGAGTGATCTGGTCTTTTAGATTTATATATACCGATCCCAACAGGTTCCTCTGTAACTGCAATGATTACCATATACAAGCAATATCATTTGCTATACTGCAAAAAAAAAAAAAAAGGTCTCTCAAACAGTATCCTTCTGTACTACTCTAGGCTGTCTAGTGTGTTCACATTGAGTACACAAATATAATTCAGTACAAAACAAAACTCCAATGGTGTACTATATTAGCTGAGGAAATGAAGTGTGAAGAACATGTTTGGCAGTACACTGTCCCATCATCACGAGAAAACAAAACAAAACAAACAAACAAACAAACAAACAAACAAACAAAAAAGGGCAGGACAACTTGTAGTATTTGAATTGAACAAACCTGTCATGAGCAATCTTATCAGAAAGTTGCTCATTCACTCATTAGTAAATATCATATCATATTTACAGTTTGTAATTACAGTCACCTCAGTATACTTTAGTCTTATAGTAATTTTGTAGTAATCTTATATGTAGCTATGAAAATTTAAATAAAATCCACACTACATTTCTTTACTCTTCAATCAAGCGTTATTTTCTTGCAAACAGTCACCCCAGTTCTTTAGCTAAGCATGTTTTGGAAGACCTTTGCCGCAAAGGCTTTCTATTAATTGGAGCACATGCAGAGGCATGGTTCAAAGTCTTTGGTTGTTTCTGGCTAGCAGCTATTTGTAAAACAACATTACTTGTGTCCTTGAACTTCATTAAGCAAACTATCCATCCCTGACCAAATACTGACCAGTGCAGCAAGGCAGCATTGTGCTCCCATAGATGATGAAATATGCAGTAATATCCAGACCTGTTGACTAAAAAAAGCTTTGCTAAATGTTTTCTCTCCTGCTCGGATGTGAGTCAACGTGAATGGTTGCAGTCGCTCTCCTAATTTGCGTGCTTGATTACAGTCCAAATGTGACCACATCATTACATAACAGCTGTACTGACATGACATTTATAGTTCATCTGTTTGCAATGAACAAATCAAACTAAAGCAATTGAAATAGTTCAACACACCGAATGCTTCAAGTGGTTTCTCCAAATTCAACTGAAAATGCAACTTATAATGATTTCTCCAGTCTCAAAATTATTCAATCCCTTCATGGCAAGCATCTTTAGTACTTTAGTAGAGCGCCCTTTTGCTGTTATGACCTGCTCCAAATGAGATGCATAGCCAGACACCAGCTTCTGGCAGCGTTCCTGAGGAATCTTAGCCCATTCCTCATGATCAATGGCCTCCAGTTCAGTAATATTCGTGTGTTTGCGTGCTGCAACCGCCGTCTTCAAATCCCACCAGAGATGTGATTGGTTGTTGGTTGTTGAATACACACTCCATGCAAACATCAGCTTGAAAGAATTTGCCAATTTCAGATTCAATTCCGTTTCAATTGAATTATTTATTTATTTTATTTTATTTTAAGTGAGATTTTTATGAGGAATTTGACTTGTGTAAATCAATCAAATTCAGTGATGTTTAAAAGAAAGAGTTGGCCTAAAATCAAATACTCCTCAAATGTCATCACCGATAGATGTTTGGTGTCTGACATTTGCTTGTTTTTTGGGGTTGTTTTTTTTTCTTGCATTAGAGCTACAAGGCGAATGTAGGTCGTAAGTAATGGAATGTGTCACTGGAAATTAATCTGTATATCTCCGCCTCAAACCACATCCAGCTCTTCAGCGATGTCACACAGACGTGCTGATTTGATTTAGGACACAGTGGTACTTCCTGTTACATACTGTCTATTAATATGAACACAACTTCACTGAATGCTGGAGCATTATGGGATGGCCATGTTGGACAGACTGAATCCTTATAGCTTTAACAGAAAGCTGGTAGCGTTATGTGGAACGGTAACATTCAAATAATTGTGACTTCTGAAGGCAACTGCTTGCACCATAACTAACTGAGGGGGTTCACAGCAACAGGGCTTTCTATAACATTTAAGGTAAGTAATTTAGCAATTATATAGATTTTTTCTACCACTTCAGTATTATGGTCCATTTTGTGTAGATCCATGATCTACAGTATAATCCCAATGAAGTCCATTTCAACTCCAGGTTGTAACACTAAAATGTGGAAATGTTCAAAGGGTGAATACTTATGTAAGCCACTGTAAATCACAGGACACACACACACACACACACACACACACACACACACACAGTATGTCCTCTCACTCATTCACTTTCAGTAAGCACTTATATATCCAGAGCACATTATTCCAAAAGGCCTGGTCTTTGCCTATATGCTCATTGGCAAACTGTAGACTTGCAAAGGCTTTTTCCTGACACGCCTCCCATGCAGGTCAAATTTGTGCAATCTCCTTCTAATTGTAGAAGCATGCACTTTGACACCAACAGTTGCAAGACTTTCTAGCGGATGCTGTGATGAAATTATGGGGTTCTCGGAGACTTCTTTTTGCATCAGACGGTCTGCTCTTGGGCTGAATTTGCTGAGACGGCCAGTCCTGGACATATTGGCAGTCGTTTCAAATGATGTATATCAAATCATTTGGAGATCTTTTTAAATCTCTTTGCCAGACTCATAGGCATCCACAACCTTTTTTTCAGAAGGTCTTACAGAACTCTTTAGATCTTGGCATCCACACACCTCAATAGCAAAGGGAACACCAGACACTAGATATGAGAGGGGTATAAATAAGACAGGCTCCACCTGCAATCCCTAAGCAGGTTCTAATCACTGGCACCCAATCTTGAACAACTGATTCTAATTTTATAGATTTGAAGGTGTGGTAAATGTAGGGGTGTACTTATTTTTTCCATGTGACGGATCTATTTTTTAGTAAATTTAAATTGTGAAAATTACGACAAAATGTCAATTGTATGTGTGATTTGATAGAATGTATCAACTTTATGAATAGGCACTGTTTCAAAGAGGATCAAATGTTTGCTTGTTCAAATATGTTTAAAAAAACCCCAAAAAAAACCCCCAACAGTTTCCATGCTAGCTTCACAGGCTGGAATCCTGTAGTACAAAGCAAAAAAAAAAAAGTCATATGAGGTTTTACTTTCATGTGGAGCTTTACAGAATAGCTTGCTAAAGCTCATGGGGAAATTGAGAAGCTGAAGATTAGAAAAAAAATTCACCTGGTATTTTTTTCACTCTTCAGCTGTCCAGTTTCGGTGAGTCTGTGCCCATGACAGCCTCAGATTCCTGTTCTTAGCTGACAGGAGTGGAACCTGATGTGGTCCTCTACCATTGTCGCTCATCCACCTCAAGGTTTGATGTTTTGTGCATGCTGAGATGCTCTTCTGCTCAACACGGTTGTAAAGAGTGATTATTTGAGTTACTATAGACTTCCTGCCAGGTCGAACCAGTCTGGTCATTCTTGTCTGATCTCTCTCATCGACAGGGTGTTTCAGCCTGCAGACCTTCTACTCATGGGATGTTTTTTCTTGTTTTTTGCACCCTTCTGTGTAAACTCTACAGACTGTTGTGTGTGAAAATCCCAGGAGATCAGCAGTTTCTGAAATACTCAAACCCGCCCATCTAGCACCAACAACCATGCCACGGTTATAGTCACAAAGATCACATTTTTCCCCCATTTTGATGTTTGATATGAACATTAACTGAAGCTCTTGACCTGTATCTGCATGATTTTATGTGCTGCTGCCACATGATTGAATGATTAGATGAATGAATTATTATGAATGATTAGATGTATCTGTTTTTTCATATTTATTTCGTATCTGTTATTTGGTATGTAACATGTGGAAGGCATGTTGAGTGACAGAAACCTTTATCCTGCATAGATGCATGACTCTCTGATAACGTTCCTCTAATTTGTTGAATTACGATTGTGCCCAATTCACAAAACGTACAAAACCAGGACATTGCTATGAGTTTTTCTCCACTCATTTATCACACAGTGTAGAATTTCCAGCTCTCGCTGTATATAAACCTATACAGGCCTGTAGGGAAGTCCTATTTTTCCATCCATCCATCCATCTTCTATACCGCTTATCCTTTTCAGGGTCACGGGGAAACCTGGAGCCTATCCCAGGGATCATCGGGCACAAGGCGGGGTACACCCTGGACAGGGTGCCAATCCATCGCAGGGCACAATCACATACACACTCACACACCCATTCATACACTACGGACACTTTGGACATGCCAATCAGCCTACCCTGCATGTCTTTGGACTGGGGGAGGAAACCGGAGTACCCGGAGGAAACCCCCACAGCACGGGGAGAACATGCAAACTCCGCACATACAGGGCCACGGTGGGAATCGAACCCCAGACCCTGGAGGTGTGAGGTGAACGTGCTAACCACTAAGCCACCGCGCGCCTGACAAGTCCTATTTTTAGCAATGGTAATATATAAAGTTCTGACAGGTGACAGGTGACAGGTCCACTTGTGTTTCCATTTCTTATCAGTCAGGCTAAATATGAGTCTTTGAAACCAGACTCGACTACTGCCTAACCCATACCCTCAATACCACATGCCTATGGCCATATATTGGGTATTTTAAGTGGTAAACAAAAACCGAGAGGTCATTAAGAAAGTGAAAAGTCAGAGTCCAGGCCTTCATCTTAATAAGAAACTTCCATTCAGTTTCAGGTACGCTGATGTATTATTAGACACAGATTCATGGCAATGTCTACTGCCAGTCAAAGATTTTTCAACACCTTCTAAACGCTTAGCTTAAATGACCTAATTTCAAATATTCTAAATGTTAACCTCTAACTAAGGAATAAGTATAAGTGAATGGAGAAATGTTTATCATTAAATGTTTAGTGAATTAAGAAATGTTAGAAACGACTTTATTTTATTAAAACAATCTAGATCTAATATAACGTGAAAAGGCCAAAATATTTATCGCTCTAATTAAACTCTTTATTCACAAACACGTTTTTTTTAAAGTTAATATTAGGGCTATCTATGAGTCTTTTATCTATATGTGTAACGGCTTTACCTTCCATGTGCACCTGCCTTTAATAAAGCCTTCATTTAGAGTCGCATTAGAATCTGCAAGTGAGCAGTTTAATAATTCTACAAAGATTTCCATTTCCATTAATTCCTTAAATTGAATCGCTTTTCGGTATCATTGTGTTTGGTCTGTGACAGTAATAGTGATTAAGTAAGGGGAAAAACTCTCCATGTCATGCTGTTATAGGAAAATAATTTAGAAGAGTTACTTTTACCCCAGTGAAACTGATGCTTTTCCTATAACAGCATGGCTGGAAGTGTTTTATTCCTCTTATACAATTTGACAATGTTTACAAATTTTATTCATTAAAGACCAGCACTTAGTTTTTTTATGCATTTATAGTTAATATAGTTAATATAGTTAATATATAGCGTTTAATGTTGTGGAACGTCCACAAAACAAGTTAGTTCCCGCTGTTATATAAATGACAGGTCAATATTAATTCTAACACTTTTTGTTTCTATAGTAACAGCTCATACACAGGGACTTGTATGACGGTTACTCCACATAATCTAAGACTAATAATAACAGATTTAAAAAAAAACCAAACAAACATATTGTTTAACAAAGTAAAATGCATTTTCGTTCTGGAACAATATTCACAGTATTATTCTGTATTAAAAGTACATTATAACACTGCAATAGTTCTGGTTGTAATTCAATAGATAGGTTTATATTAATGCACTCATTTTAATCCGTTATCATTTCTATGGTAACAGCTCACTCACAGAGACTTGTATGGTGGACAACCTGCATAATCTAAACCTAATAATTAAAGAATAAAAAAAAAACAGCAACTTGCTGTCATTTAACAAAGAGAAATTTATAAATGTTGATATGGTGCCAGCGCTTTGTAATGGTTTTCTGCCATTGGAAAGTCTACAGGACAGAGTGGTTTATGCTCTGTGGCTTCTTTGCTTCTTGGATTTTTGTCTTATTAACTTCAAAAGAGAAGAAAAAAGAGAGGTACTGTAAGTACATGAGACTAATAGGAACTAACTTGTCCTGTGGACGGTTCTATAACTAGATAAAAAGTATAACGTTTGTTAATCAGGTGTAATCGTTGGCAAATTGTTTCATTTCTTCCAATATTTTGCCATCCTAAATTTAGATTTTGAAAAAATATATTTATAACTTTTATTATTTTAGTAATATACTGCTGCATTCGCCCTACCTCGGAAGTGGGAAGTCGGAGCTGGGAATTACTTGAATTATGATCTGCGTGCCTCTGAGCAACAGAGTGGGAGAAAAACATAGATGCCGCCATGCTCGTCTTTTTGTTTAGCAACAAGCTAGCCAGGTAACTGTGATGAGTGATGTACAGTGGTGCTTGAAAGTTTATAGAATTTTCTATATATCTGCATAAATATGACGTCATCAGATTTTCACACAAGTCCTAAAAGCAGACAAAGAGAACTCAATTAAACAAATGAGACAAAAATATTATACATTTATTTATTGAGGAGAATAATTCAATATTACATATCTGTGAGTGGCAAAAGTATGTGAACCTCTAGGATTAGCAGTTAAACCAATCCACAGTCAGACAGACTGTGTAAAAATGGAGGAAAATCAAGGCCATTGTTACCCTCCCCATGAGTGGTTGACCAACAAAGATAATGCCAAGAGCAAGACATTTACTAGTCTGTGAGGTCACAAAGGAACCCAGGGTAAATTCTAAGCAACTAAAGGCCTCACTCACATTGGCTAATGTTAATTTTCATGAGTCCACCAACAGGAGAACACTGAATAACAATAGTGTGCATGGCAGGGTTGCAAGGGAAAGTCAGTGCTCTCCAAAAAGAACATTGCTGCCCTTCTGCAGTTTACTAAAGATCCCGTGGACAAGCCAGGAGGCTAATGGAAAAATGTTTTGTGGACAGATGAGACCAAAATAGAATTTTTGGTTTAAATGAGAAGCTTTATGTTTGGAAAAAAGAAAACACTGCATTCCAGCATAAGAACCTTATCCCATCTGTGAAACATGGTGATTGTAGTATCATGGTTTGGTCCTGTTTTGCTGCATCTGGGCCTGGACGACTTGCCACCATTGATGGTACAATGAATTCTGAAGTATACCAGTGAATTCTAAAGGAAAACTTCAGGACATCTGTTCATGAACTGAGTCTCAAGAGAAAGTGGGTCATGCAGCAAGACAACAACGGTAAGCACACAAGTTGTTCCACCAAAGAATGGTTAAAGAAGACTAAAGTTAATGTTTTGGAATGGCCAAGTCAAAGTCCTGACCTTAATCCAGAGGAAATGTTGTGGAAAGACCTGAAGCAAGCAGTTCATGTGAGGAAACCCACCAACATCCCAGAGTTGAAGCTGTTCTGTACTGAGGAACGGGCTAAAATTCCTCCAAGCCGATGTGCAGGACTGATCAACAGTTACCGGAAACGTTTAGTTGCAGTTATTGCTGTATAAGGGGGTCACACCAGATACTGTATGCAAAGGTTCACATACTTTTGCCACTCACAGATATCTAATATTGGATCATTTTCCTCAACAGATAAATGATCAAGTATATTTTTGTCTCATTTGAAATATTGAAAATTCTAAAGGGTTCACAAACTTTCAAACACCACTGTATATTTTCCTTCTCAAAACAATGAACTGTATAGTCAGTTATAGATTTAACAAGTGAATATATCTGTATGTTGATATACGTATCTAAAGCAAATACTTGAATATACAGCATAACTTATTTAAAGGTAAGTAATTCTACATGTTTACTGTTCAGGCTGTGAGCAGCCATGTTGATTTGATGTCACTTGCTGAACTCGGAGTTGAGGAGACCGAGTAGGAATTTTAAAAAGAATTTCAGGGTTTTCTTTGAATTTTCCTAGTCGAACGCTGCATTTACCTAATGTGTAATATCTAGCCTGATATTTTAATTAGATAACTCATATAATGTACTTTTGTCTTGTGACCCACTCATTCTGTTCCTGTTGTTCTTATTGTCAACTTCTTATTGTGTAATTTGATATGTTTGTGGTATGTTGACTGAAATGAAATGTTTCCTTTAATAAATATTTTATCATATATTATTGATTTCACCGCTTATTTCCCTGTTTTTTCCCGAGTCTGGGTTCAGAGTTAGAAACATAGCTTTCTTGGTTCCTCCAAAGGTTCAATCTGCCTTAACTTTATCTTCTCCTCTCCTCTATCACCTCTGGCTTGCTCACTGGTGGTTAAAACAAATCCCGACGATATCAGAGGGGGTCAGAAATCCAGCAGAGTATAGATGTCCTGCTCTGTGGGTGGGAAATACGGCTTTTCTCTGCCCACTGTCAATCAGACAGACAATAGCCATTCATAAGAAAAGAGAAGTTAGCATGTAGCACGCTCTCCTCCTATGATATTACACGAGCAGCACTTTTGTCTGGGGACTTCTGCATTCACACATGGGTGATTTGACCAAAAATAAAATGTATATAATAACCAACACCACCAACCCCATCCCCCACTCCTTATCTAAATGTGGCTGACGAGCCAAGACATGATTGGTGACTGAAGTCTGCTTCTTTAATTTTGCACTAGTGTTATTTTTGTAGTGTTTGCTAGCTTAGCATTTAAATATAATATAAATGTATGTATGTATGTATGTATGTATGTATGTAAATAGAGATGAACAAGTGTGATAATTTGTGGAGTTCTTCAGGGTCTCAAACAGATGTGCTGATGTGATTTCTGACACTGTATAGTTTGTATATATC
>JANDJT010000081.1:20154180-20164561 GCA_024331685.1 Stegophilus panzeri | reverse complement strand
AATAAATAATGTGTTTGTGTTTTAGACATTTTTATTATTCTATTCCTATTTAATGTGTATTTACTCATCGGTTATGTGTAATTTACCGGCTGTAACGAGGGAATATCCCCAGTGTGGGATCAATAAAGTTTATCTTATGTTAACTCTCATGTTAATGATTACCATCTCAAAACAGCGATTAGTGTGGGTCAGTATTTATTTATTTTTATGTATAATATATATATGTATGTGTGTGTGTGTGTGTATTTATATAATTGTTTCTAACCAAGGACTGTCTGTACATTAACCGATCTAAATGGAATACTGATATAAACATATGCAATTAATTTTGTGCCAAAAGTTTCAAATAAATTAATAAAATCAAGCAAAATAATACATTTTAAAATTTAATTTTATTTTATAAAGTAATGAGAATCGAACCATAATTTATTAAAAAAAAATTCTGACCTCACAATTTTTACCTTTTTTTTTTTTTTTTTTTACCTCACAATTAACAGTTTACATCTCACAATTCTGACTTTTTTTTTTTTTTTTTCGCAGTTACGAGTTTAGATCTTGCAATTCAGACTTTTTTCACAATTGCGATTTCATTTTTTGCAGTTACGAGTTTATGTCTCGCAATTCAGACTTTTAAAAAAAAATTTTTTTAGACGTCCACTTGGCATTTAGTGAATTACAAAGAATGCACCGACAAAGCGTCAATCATTCTCTATAAATAGGTCCTATACAGTAAGAACAAAACTCATCAGCTAGTCAAGACAAGGAAAGCTAGAGGCTAGTGCGCGCTCGTTACCTCGAGTTAGTCACGTTTCAGGTACTGCATCAAGTGGATGTCTGAATTGCGAGTAATAAAAAAACAAAGTCAGAATTTTGAGAAATAAAGTCACAATTCTGGGATATAATGTCGCAATGAAATTTTTTTTATTGATTCTCAAAATGTCCCAAAAAAAATCTGACACCTTCATATGAAAATAAGTGTAACGTATTGTAGAAATGCTCAGTATGAAGTAATGTAACTGTAGGATTTAAAAAAAATAATAATACAAATTGTACTTTCTGTCTCATTCATACACCGTTATCTTATTATTGTAATAATACACAAATAATTACACTGATATTTAACTGATGTCTCAAATGCCAAGTTCACAGGGCCATTATTTAAAAAAAAAAAAAAAAAAAAAAATCCACAGTAATTTATTTCATATAGAATATTTTGAAAGTATATTTTGCTTCATGCAGAGTTGTCAGATTTTTTTGAGACACTTTCCTTACTAGGAGATAATGGTATTGGAATTAGGCAGAAAGTGGAAACTAAGAAGATAATGAATAGAAAGCCAGCTTCAGCCTCGTTATCTGTTTAAACTGCTAATTAATGGAAGGAATGAAGACATTTGTATGATAAAGAAATGTGTGAATGCATCTACATACAGTTCAGTAGCTACTCCATATTATTTCTGCCAGCTTTTTTTAATGCGATTACGATATAGTTTCCCTGCTGCACTGGGCTCCGTCCGTTCCACCAGGTTAATGGAGTGGGCGTGGTTAACTTTCAGAGCACCTCCCACTCCAATATCAATAGATCAATCGATATTTAAGTCGAGCACCTTCTAAGACCCGCCCCCTGTTGAAAAATAAATAAATAAATGTGCCAAGAGGTCAGAAGCAGAAGAGAGATAGCAGAACTGATTTAACACGTGGAATCACGCGTGGTTCATGATTGATTGGAGCAAAAACCTGCAGTCACTGGACCTTTACAGATAAGATTCGTCTAGTCGTTTATCTTTGGCCTTCTTTCTGTGTTGTGTTTATTTGAGCCTCACCACACGGTGCCTTCGTGCTGAACTCGTCTGAACCACTTGGCTGATTTAATGGTTAACTTATTGTCTGCATTTGATCGACATAAGGCCTCAGAACGTCAGGTTTTTGCAGTGTGTTTATGCTTCAAGCTGATTTACCCTCATGGTTTCTGTGAGAAGGAAAGCGTACCCCTGTTTCTGAATTTATATACAAACATAAACTACAAGAAGATATAATACGTGTGTATCTTGGAACAATCCAAACTGTAAAGCAAAATCAACAGCGAAGAATATAGAACGTATGTTTAGAGCAGAAAATTTATAGAGAGGATCCAAAGGATGGACGTACAAGTCTTTACAAAGTATTTTCTTCATGTCCGATTCAGAAAGTTTTTGGTTTTTATGATGATTAACATTCCTCAGTTCAGATGGTTAAAATGAAAACTTTTTTTTTTTTTTTTTTTTTTTAATAGAATTTTTTTCTTTGCCTAATCCTAAGGGTATGCAAACTTTTGCACTCAACTGAATTTGGGATTGTAAGCAGTTTAGTTTGTACGGTAAAAGGCAAAAGGTTTGTCATGCAGTGTAAAATATTGTATAGTTTATAATATTCAAATAAAACCGTATTCTTTTGAATATTATATTAAAGAATCCACATTGTTACACGGTTTTTACAGATTTTGGTATAAAAAAAAAAAAATTAAAGTTTAAATAATTAAATTAATTACATTTATTATAAATGTATTAAATAATTACTTTTTTTGCATAATAAGTAAATTTTTCTATGTTCTTAAAATGATTGTATTCAGGAATATCAAAGATAATATTTTCATAGTATATATGTACATAATTTTTTACAGATTTCAGTATAAAAAAGAAAAAAAAAGATTAAATGTATATATTTTTGCATAATTAAATTAATTACATTTATTATAAATGTATTAAATAATTTTAAAACTTTTTTTGCATAATAAGTGAATTTTTGTATGTTATTAAAATGATTATATTCAGGAATATCAAATTAAAAAGATATTAAAATGATTGTATTCAGGAATATCAAAGATAATAATTTCATAGTATATATTTACTTCATTTTTACAGTCTTTTTTTTTTTTTTTTTTTCTTTTCATATTCACGATCCTTTTTATTTTTTTTATTTCTTGTCTTCCAAACAGTATTTAGGACGGTTCCGTCATGCCGGTCGACCTGGCGATGCCGCTTTATCTGTTGAGCGATGACTTCCAGAACAGGATGTCTGGGAAGTGTAAGACGCCCCTGCGTCCATGTCTGCACACGCGTACGGTCACTCAGTTCGGCTTCCGCTCTCCTCTGCAGCAGCCCGAGTCTCTGGAGCGGGAACACGGCAAGGTGTCCAAAAAGCAGGTGTCCTTCGCTGACCACAAGGGCCTGGCCCTCGCCGTGGTGAAGATTTTCTCCGAGTTCGATGACCCCATCGATATCCCGCTCAGCATCCGGCAGCTTTTCACTTCGGCGCTCGAGGTCTCCGAGGAGGACGACAAGCTGGTGCTGGACTTCAAGCAGCCGAGCGCAGATTACCTGCAGTTTCGTCAGCGGCTAGAGCGAGACTCGGTCTGCCTCGAGCACTGTGTCCTGAAGGACAGAGCCATTGCGGGGACCGTCAAGGTCAAAAACCTGTCCTACGAAAAAGCAGTGAAGGTGCGCATCACGTTCGACACGTGGAAGGGCCACACCGACGTCGACTGCCAGTATGTCAGGGACATGTACCTGGGCTCTGAATGGGACACCTTTTCGTTCGTGGTGAATTTACCGGCCCGGGTGGAGCCACACGAGCGTGTCGAGTTCGCTGTGTTTTACGTGGCGGACGGGAACACGTACTGGGACAGCAACCAGGGCCAGAACTATAAAATCACCCACTCTGCTCTGAAGAAGAAGAGCACGGGACACGACGCGAGCATTGGACATCAGCACGGCAGTGACCGGTGCGCTTACTTTGACCGATTCGGCAGCCCAAGGTGCTCGAACGGCATTTTCCCCGAGTGGCCGAGCTACACCGGGTACGAGGACCTCGGCCCGTATTACTGACTCGTGGGTCATGTGACATCCCATCTATGTGAGGAATATGAAACCAGGACATGAGCTTTTACATTAAAGGAACATTTTGTCCAAAATATTCAATCTACATAGTTTTTTTTTTTTTTTTTTTTCTTCCTAATAATGTAGTCAGTCAGTGAGGATGTGTTTCCTGTTTGCTATAAGTTTGCGTCTGTAGTTTTGAACCGGAACTATGAGATTTTAAAAAATAATGGAAGCAAATGGCCACTTGTTTAGCATCACAACACCTACACACCTCTACTGCTTATTTCTGACTGTATGCCACGTTTTTATTTTATGAACCTGTCCTTAGACAGAAGACATGCACTTTGCACACCGCTAAACCGTTATCCATAAGCTTCCCTTAACTCTTATCTACACTAACCTCATAAAAGCAAACACCGAACATGTCTCAACCGATCCACTTCATTTCAGGGGAAAAATATAATAGTTTATTTTGTTTACACCAACCGGTGCAATAGCGATCTGTAACATCTGGATAAACGAATCCGTCCGTGTTCGACTTGTGCGCGATGTGCAGATATGAAACATGTCTGCGATTTCGAATGGAACGGAGTTTAGTCTGCTGCTGCCTTTAACGAGCGCTTGAACAACACCGCGGACTGTTCAGCCACGCGTCCGCTGGAACGTGGGTCCACGTGTGCACTGCTCTTTAATAGAAAAGCGCACGCACGGAGTAATGAATTGAACGCATTAGTGTTTCACACCGGAAGATGTTTTGTAAATCCCGAACTGTTAGTAAACACCAGCTTTTATCTTCGACCAATGATCAGAACCGTCTGAATGTAAAGATATGATCGATAATGTTATAAACATTCAAAGTGTCTGTACTTGGAAAGAAAACCATTTTTCTTTGTTCGTTTGTGTGATCGATTCGGTTTCTTAACAGCAGGAATACAGATGTTACTGACTTCTTATACAAAGTGTTATGTTATGTAATGGAAATGGACTCTTGGGTCTGTGTTGTGTAACGTGTTTATTTAATTCAAAAGAAAGCCAGTCATCTTTAAGTGCAAAATCTGATTTTAAGCATTAACCCACAACATCATCCCTTTTTAGAAAATATTTCACTTTTACTGGGATCTCAGAAGCAGTGTTTTTACACCACAATTTTGTATTTTAATCGGTTTTTTGTTTCTTTATTTGGGTGAATGTTTGATTTTATTATTATTTTTTTTTCTTCATTTTTATTTTTTTGAGCACCTCACGTTGTAAAATTTGTTTTTGTAAATGTTTTGGGATGTTCCGTTAATGCTATTCTTTTCTTTCTTTCTTTCTTTTTTTTTTTTTTTAAATTGTTTTAATTCACTGCTGTTGAATAAAGGATTGTGTTTCTACAATAATTAAGTACTCAGGAAGTCATTTTAAAGGACATTTAATGCAAAACAGTTAAACATGATCCCTAAGTATATTTGATTTTGTCCAGACAAACATGTTGTTGAAATGTCCAGATATTTATGGACGTTTTCTTTACAAAATTAAGACTGTCAACCATGTTACAAGCACTGGACATGAAGCACCATTCATTTCCACCTTTTGAGTGTACTTTAAAAAGAAGGAAAAAAGCAGAGGATATTTTCTTTACCACACACACACACACACACACCATCAGATCTGAAGGGGTTAAAGTTTTTGGAGGATACTCTGCATGAGCTGATGCGATGGGGCCACTTATTTGGTTTGAAGGAAATTACACAAAATATTTTTGTGGGGCGGCTGTGGCTCAGGTGGTAGAGCGGGTTGTCCACTAATCGTAGGGTTGGCGGTTCGTTTCCCGGCCCACTGAACCCCAAAGTTGCTCCCAATGGCAAGTTAGCACCTGTGTGAACGGGTGAAGGAGACACAGTGTAAAGCGCTTTGGATAAAAGCACGATATAAGTGCACCATTTACTATTTACCATTTTTAAGTGATGGGTTTCCTTTAGATTCGGCGTAAAACTAAAGACGCAATCTTCTTGTCTGATTGAATACATTTAAGACAGCAGGAAAACTGTGTACACTTGTTTAAACATCAAATCAGGTTAGTGGTTAGCACGTTCGCATCACACCTCCAGGGTTGGAGGTTCGATTCCCCCTCGCTTCCAGGGTTTCCTCCGGTTTCCAACCCCAGTCCAAAGACATGCACGGTAGGCTGATTGGCATGTCCAAAGTGTCTGTAGTGTATGAATGGGTGTGTGAATGTGTGTGATTGTGCCCTGCAATGGATTGGCACCCTGTCCAGGTTCCCCACGACCCTGAAGGATAAGCGGTATAGAAGATATTTCAATATTAAATGTATTTAAATATGTTAGATTAGACCTCAGCCTAAGCTCTAAAGGGCACCTTCAGTTTACTGCTGAGAAAAAGATCGCTTGGTCAAATGAGCTGTATAATCGGCAAATAGTCAAAATACTTCACGGTTTTACAAAATTCTTTACAGATTCTATAACAAAATGTACAAAAAAAAAACAAAACAATTATTATAACTGGATAATAGCCTGTCCTTTTCAAAATAAAAGTATGCATAATATAGAGATTTATTATTATTATTATTATTATTATTATTATTGCTGTTGTTGTTGTTGTTGTTATTATTATTATCTCTATATTATTATTTTTTGCAATCTATTGAGGCCTTTTTCCCCGAAAAGAAACCACTTCTGGTTAGTAATGGCTCCCCTCAAGCAAGGCATCTATTTATTTATTTATTTATTTATTTTTGTCTATCTATCTATCTGTCTATCTATCCATCTATCCATTTTCTACACCGCTTGTCCTACTGGGTGCCAATACATCGCATCACATACACATTCACATTCACACACATTCATACACTACAGACACTTTGGACATTTGCATTCACTGCATACATATTGAAAACATTGTTAAGCATTCAAAATTATATTCAGATTCTTTACTACGATGACCACTACTAATAGTAATAATAACAACAACAACAACAACAACAATTAGTATTAGTATTAGTATTAGTATTATTACTCTACCTTATGTTAAACGTTATTTAGGACTTATATTTTGAAAATAATAACAGCACTTCCGGTTATGAATGTCTCCTCTATCGTAAGCACCCTGACAGAAGGTTTGGCGTCTTTTTGCTCGCTCCTGCTTTCCAGTTATTTTTATTCAGGTACAGTGACAGCAGAAATAAAGAAATAAAGATATGTTTATGTTGATTTACATGTGTATGTGTTATAAAGAGTGATATGGAGGGTGTAATAACGTGTGTTGTCAGGAGAAGGCGCGAAACAGGCATGGCGGCGCGCTGAGGAAGTAAAGCTGTAATGGAGGAACAGAGTAAAAAAGTCCTTTTTAAATCCGAAATGACGGAATGTGGGACCGAGCAGAGGAACAGCGGCGAGTCTAAAGTGAGGACCTGTTAAAACTGTTCTTTTTCAAAGTTTACATGAATCTTTCTATAGATGATGAATATGACTACATTATTCCTGACACATCTGTACTAACTCCCAGATGTTAAAATCACATCTGTACTAACTCCCAGATGTTAAAATCACATCTGTACTAACTCCCAGATGTCAAACTCACATCTGTAATAACTCCCAGATGTTAAAATCACATCTGTACTAATTCCCAGATGTCAAACTTACATCTGTACTAACTCCCAGATGGCGAACTTCAAATTAAACAGACGATTCGGAGCGAAATATTTAGAAAAAAGCAGCCGATAAGAGTCCAGCGTAGGTGGGAACTCCTTTAATACCGTTTAAAAAGCATCTCAGGGAAATTCCTCAAGAAATCGGTCGAGAAAACGCCCAGAATACATTTCTGTAAATTCTAGACAAAAAGGGCGTCTACTTTGAAGATACTAAAATACTAAATAATTTTGATTATTTTGGATTTTTTTTTTTTATCACTACATAATTCCCATAGTTAATTTTGTGTTATTCCAGAGTTTTGATGACTTTATTATTCTTCTAAAATGTGGAAATAAAAATAAAGAATGCATGTGACTAGACTTCTTCCATAGCTGACTGTAATGCTTCTTTTTGCTTCCGTTCAGTCCGAACAGGAAAACGGCTCGTGTAAAGAAGCGGCACCTGCGGATTTCAGTGATCCGGTGTATAAAGAGCTCTCTCTGGCCAACGGCACCATTAACCGCATGAACAGAGAGGAACTGCGTGCTAAATGTGCTGAGCTCAAGCTGGACACCAGGTAGGATCAGTATTTTAACACGATTTAATCCAGTGGTAAAGTGGATTAAGTACGTTTTTAGGTCTCCGTCCATTCGTGGACAGGGTATATAGGGACAGTGCATGCACTGAATTCTGCACAGCATTAATTCAGTCAGTAATCATACTACAGATCGACCGATACGGATTATTTGCATGTTTATGTGTCCGATAACCGATATTTATTTATTGTTTTTGACACAGTGATGACACCACCACTGAACTGAACAAACCGTTTTATTTATAACAATTTTCAAAATTTTACTTCCACCTTGCATTCAGAAGAAAACAACCCTTATTTATACACCGATAAATAGAGGGGTCTGAAAGAGTGCAAAAAAATAAAAACTAAAGTGCACTGTTACTAAATAAAAGCTTCGATGAGGTAAACAAATAAAGCACAAAAATAATTCTAACAAATAAACAAAAAACAAACAAACATGCAAAACACCAGATACAGTGCTGCAATATCGGTCCTGCGCGCAAATATCAAAACGCCCACAAGATGGCGCCATTTTTCCGGCGGATCCGATTTTACAAAACCGATATCCGATTATGGAGACGAGCTTAAATATCGGTAAAACCGATTATCGATCGATCTCTGAATCATACACCTACTTAAAAAACGTGTCCGAAAACTTGTACCACAGCGCTGTTGGATTCTGGATTCTGATCAATCGTAAGATGTTGATTAACAGCAGGTCCGATCCGTAGTGCAGCTGCAAGTCGCAGGTTTATATCAATGCGCTTGTTCTAATACGTTATCACTCCTATAGTAACAGCTGATCCACAGGGACTTGTGTAGTAGACGCTCCACATGAACGGATTAAAAACGTGTAATGTGCTAAAGCTGTACTTCTTTGTCTTATTAACTTCATGAGAGAGAGGCTGGTGAGGGAACGACTGTTTATAGCTGCTATAACACACGTGATAACGGGAACCAACTTGTTTTCGCGGATGTTTCACAATGTTAAACGTAACTATAAATGGATAAAAAGTTCTGTTCTTTAAATAAGTACAGAATTGCAATCGTTGGCAAATTTCTGCGGTATCAGAGGAATAAAACACTTCCGGACGTGGTGGTGTGGGAAAATCGTTTACAGTAACTCCACTTCACTTCATTAAACCACCCTGACTTTGATTATTTTCCTAAAACTGCTGAACACAGAACGTTTTATTCCTTTGCGTGAAACATCACACGGCTTTAAATGCACGTACGTGTGTGTGTGTGGGTTTTGTTAGGGGTGTGAAAGACGTGCTGAAGAAGCGTCTTAAGAACTACTATAAGAAGCAGAAGCTGAAGCAGTCGGCGACGGCCGGCTCCGACGGCTCGTATTACGACTACATCTGCGTGGTGGACTTCGAGGCTACGTGTGAAGAGAATAACCCGCGAAACTTTATCCACGAAATCATCGAGTTCCCCGTGGTCCTCATCGACACGCACACTTTGGAGATTGTGAGTTGGTGAGGGACGATGTAAAACTCTGTGGAATAACAGTAAGACATTTGACAAGTATAATTAATAGATGCTGATAATACACAGAAAAGTCAGGCTGCAAAAAATATATATATATATATATATACACACCACCGGTCAAATGTTTGTGGACACTCGACTGAAACATTTCTCATGATCTTAAAAAGCCTTTTGATCTGAAGGTGTATGATTAAATGTGTGAAATCGGTGTTGTAGACAAAAATATAATCGTGCCGACGTATTCGCTTCTTTCATTAGAAAACTAACATTTTATTTACAGAAAATCTTTTGTTAAACGGACGACTCGGAGCGAAATATTCCGAAAAGCAGCCGATAAGAGTCCGGCGTAGGCGGGAACTCCTTTAATACCGTTTAAAAAGCATCTCAGGGAAATTTCCTCAAGAAATCGGTCGAGAAAACGCCCAGAATACATTTCTGGAAGTTCTAGACAAACAGGGCGTCTACTTTGAAGATGCTAAAATACTAAATAATTTTGATTTATTTTGGATTTTTTATCACAACATAATTCCCATAGTTCCATTTGTGTTTATTATTATTGTAAAATGTAGAAGAATAAGGAATGGGTGTGTCTAAAACTTTTGACCGGTAGTGTACGTTCCCAAAAATTCAGATGTGACTTGAATGTTTTCCTGTATATTTATGTTATTTATGTTAACGCACATGTTGGAAACACAAACCGCTGCACTTAGGTAACTGGTATAACAGGTGGGGAGGCAGTGGTGGTTTGGCGGTTAAGGCTCTGGGTTACTGATCGGAAGGTCGGGGGTTCAAGCCCCAGCGCTGCCAAGCTGCCACTGTTGGGCCCT
>JANDJT010000081.1:20120920-20149166 GCA_024331685.1 Stegophilus panzeri | reverse complement strand
ACAGTTAGGTGGTACACAGCTTAGAACAGAGCTCAAATACAGTTAGGTGGTACACAGCTTAGAACAGAGCTCAAATAAACTTTTTTCACATCACAGTTTCAGCTGCAGACATGAGAGAACTTTACACATCATATTAGATAATATTGTTAATATTTTTCATCATATTTTCTTGTCTAGCTCTCAGCACTGGAATGGATGGTCCTGTGCTCGTCCCAGATCTGCTCACACTGAGCTTCGTTTCATCCCATTCACTTAGCACTTGTCTTTACTCTTCAACACCTGTGTACTGTAATGATTTATAACTGCACCGTCTGATGTCACCCAGAAGAGGATGTGTTCCCTTTTGTTTCTGGTTCCTCTTAAGGTTTCTTCCTCATGGAGTTTTTTTTTTTTTTTTTTTTCCCCCCCTCTCATCACTGTCACCTCTGGCTTGCTCATTGCAGATCTAAACCTACATCCAGATTCCTGTGAACCTGCTTTGGTACGTATCTATTTTAGCTGGGAACTGAGAACAAAACCCCAAAACCAGCCTACATGCTGTACTCTGTAAGGAAAAATTACTGTAGGTGGAATGTAGGTACAATTTCAGTTCCATAAATATACAATAATGGTCCTGTAAGGTCTAACTATATGTTCATCAAACTAAATATATACAACTTTTAAAGGGTACCATGTTGAAAACATGAAAACAATAGAAACCATCACAGAAATTCTAATGGTTTCCACTACAAATAACATTACAAACCATCAGCTAACCATTAAAACTATAACCATTATTTGTACTTAATGGTATCCACTAGCCATAACATGCCACCAGTAGAAGGCAACAAATTACCAGTAGAGACCCACAGGGACCATTACAGTTTCCATTAAAACCAAAACAATTCTCAATATAACCATTAAATCCATTACAAATTCTATGAGGGGTTCTGTTGTTGTTTTTCAGCAGGGTGACATGTGACTGTACCTTAAAACCCCAATTTAGTAAAAAAATATTTTTGAGAGTAACCTGTATTTCAGTCAGTAATGCCAGTGGGATTTCTAATGGTATTTCTGATTGTGCTTATATGACCTGTTTATAATCTCCTTTTCAAAAATGCTGAATATTGTAGGTTTAAGTAGCTCACATTATATTTGAACTGTCGTTCAGTATAATAATAATAATAATAATTATTATTATTATTATTATTATTATTATTATTATTATTATTATTATTTATATAATATAGTACAATAAAGCAATAAAGTACACATTTCCAGTATGATGAACGATGACGTCACGTTACTCTGGGAAGATGAGCACGTGACGTTCGTTGCCGTTGCGCTGTTTGCCAGCACGGTTGCCAGATTGTTATAAATGACCCTCTTAGAAGTTCAGCTTTAATCCCATTGCATTTTTAAATCACCTCGGCTACGTAAATACAATTTCAAAGCTACAGCTACAAAGAAGCTTATAAGAATTATTATTATCATTATTGTTATTATTAGTAGTAGTTTATTTAATTGTTTTTTTTTATACTGAACGACAGTTCCAATATAGTGTGAGCTACTTAAACCCACAATATTCAGCATTTTTGAAAAGGAGATTATAAACAGGTCGTATAAGCAGAGTCAGAAATACCATCAGAAACTTCACTGGCATTACTGACTGAAATACAGGTTACTCTCAGTTTATTTATTTTTTTTATTTTTATTTTTATTTTTATTTCTTTTTAACTACAGTGGGGTTTTAAGGTACAGTCACATGTCAAAGGAGTAGTACCCTGCTGAAAAGAAAACCCCAATAGAAACCCTCATAGAATTTGTACTGGTTTTAATTATTATTAATAATAATAATAATAATAATAATAATAATAAATATTCTTTATAAAGCAACTTCGTTATTATAAAGCAGCTCAAAGTTATTTACATTGTGACGTAAAAGCAAAAAATAAAGAAACATAAAAGCATAGTCATAAATAAAATAGAAGAATAATAAACAATGTCAAATAAATAAGATATTTGTAAAATTAGAATGAGTACAATAATTAGAATAAAATAAATGTAATGTACCAGTAGAAGTAAGACAAATTATAAGTTACTTAAAACCTAAAGTGAAAAAAGTTTGTAGATTTTGTTTATTATTATTATTATTATTATTATTATTATTATTATTATTTTTAAATCAGTCATTATAAGTGATATTATAAACATACAGAAGGGATGTAGGCTATTTACGTAAAAACTTGTTGTTTTTTCTTACAAATGAAGTAGGCAGATTGTTAAAATAAATCCTACACCTAAGTCACTTCTTCAGTTAATTGTTTTCCAGTAAATTAATTTTCAATGAATATGTTAAAACATCAATAACCGCTTTCATCCCTGATCCACAATTAGGATTTAATAAACACAATCTGGCAACCCTGCTTTCCAAACCCTGCAGATTGCGGGCGGAGACGTGAGGAGGGAGTGGAGTGGAGCGGAGCAAACACGCCGTAGTGCTGTTATTTTTAATCCGCTTGCTTTCTGTTTGGATCCGTGTTGATGCTGCGGTTCCGGGGAAGCCGCTGGCGCTGCCAGGAGAACAGTCCGGACTGAAACAACAAACATTTCACCATCAGGTTTAATTGTTGGTGTTGTTTTCCGATGGCGCAGATAAAGAGGATGTGGGAAACACCGCCGATGCGTTCGGGAGCGACTGAGCGGTTTTTGTCCCCAGGTGGAGCAAACCTTACAGCTGTGCTTCTGAACGTGTGGAGTGCTGGACAGAGAAGGGTAAACAAAAGGGCCGCCATGCTGCCGGGGTAAAATTGTAACGCGATTTGAAGGCAACGCAATGGCTGAGAATGAGACTAATCTGAGGACGGCCAGGATATGGCGAGACGCAGCATTACGCTCCAGGAAACTGAGGAGCAACCTGCGCCAGCTCACTCTTAGCACCAATAACAACCAGAAAATCATCTTCCCCGACGACATCAAGGAGATCGAAGTCCTCAACCTGGGCAATAATTCTCTCCAAGAGCTTCCCGAGGGTCTGGGCTCCACTCTGACCAAGCTTCGCATCCTCATCCTGCGCAGGAACAAGTTCACCTCCGTGCCCTCTCCAATATTCCAGCTGAGTCACTTGACTGAGCTGGATCTTAGTCACAACTGCCTGAGCCATTTCTCGGAGGACATCGAGCATTTGAAGAGGCTGAAAAAGCTCGGTGTGAGCCACAACAAGATCCGGTACCTGCCGTCCCAAATAGGGACGTTGCAGGCCCTGGAGGAGGTCGACGTAAGCTTCAACGAGCTCCGTGATTTCCCCAGGTCCTTCACGCAGCTCAAGAAGCTCAGGACGCTGGACGTTGACCATAACAAGCTTGAAAATTTCCCACCGGAGCTTCTCGCCCTCAGCGATTTGGAGGAACTCGATTGTTCAGGGAATAAACTAGAGGGCCTGCCAGGCAATATCACGATGCTGCAATCTCTCAAAATTTTGTGGCTCAGCGGCACGCATCTCTCATGTTTACCTGAGACCTTCTGCGATCTGCAGAACCTGGAAAGCTTGATGCTCGATAACAATTCCCTTGCGGCGCTGCCACGGTCGTTCGGAAAAATGCAAACTCTGAAAATGCTCAATCTGTCGTCCAACTCCTTTGAAGATTTTCCTCAGGTCATTCTCACAATCACTAGTTTGGAGGAGCTGTATTTGAGCAGAAATCGGTTGTCTTTCCTACCACACGAAGTGGGCCGGCTGTCTAATCTCGCCAATTTGTGGTTGGACAACAATAGAATAACATTTCTCCCAGACTCCATAGTGGAGCTGGAAAAGCTGGAGGAGCTGGTTTTACAGGGTAACCAAATTGCCATCCTGCCAGACAATTTCGGAAAGCTCGCCAAAGTTAACATTTGGAAAGTTAAGGACAATCCTCTCATACAACCTCCGTATGAGGTGTGCATGAAGGGCATCCCGTATATAGCTGCCTATCAGAAGGAGCTTGCCCACGCCCAGACTGCTGTGAAACCAAGACTCAAACTTGTTTTGATGGGCCAGACAAATGCAGGGAAAACTAAGCTCAGGCAGTGCATTGTAAGCAAACCGTTAGATGCTAAGACGATAACCGGTGGTAGAGGGATCGACGTGACGAACTGGGTAGCAGATGCTCACCGCAGTCTTACCTTCATCGTGTATGATCTATCAGGGAAGCAGAATTACGAACTCATTAAACCGTTTTTCCTCTCGCCATGCGCTCTGTACGTAGTGGTAGTGAATTTAAAGTCGTACACGTGTAAGACTTTCTACTCCAGCGTAGGACATTTCCTCCACCTGCTCGGCGCTAAGGTGCCCCATGCAGTGGTGTGTATAGTGGGAACACACATTGACCTCTGTGCTGAGGCAGAATTGGAGGAAAAGTGCTTGGATATCCACAGACAGATCTCTCTGCAGGAGAAGAGAGACACGGAGAGTCTGTGGACACTTGCTAAGCAGGTGGACGAAGCCTTGGAACAGGACTATGACGTCAGGTCGTCAAGCCCGCATGTACTTTTTTACGGAGTCTCGGACAGGAACCTGAGACGTAAAAAAGCCCAGCTGCAGTACATGCTGAACAACCGACTGCAGATCCTGTCTCCGGTGTTTTGTGTGAGTTGCGTGGAGATGCGAAATATCCAACGGTTAAAGGAGAAGCTCATGTCCGTCGCCGATCACCGTGATATCTTTCCAAACCTTCACAGAGTACTGCCGAAGTCGTGGCAGATGCTGGAGGAGCTCCATTTCAAGCCACAGGACCTGTGGCTGTCGTGGTGGGACTCTGCTCGCCTGGGCCTGCAAGCGGGACTGACGGAAGACCGTCTGCAGAGCGCACTGTCCTACCTACACGAGAGCGGGAAACTGCTGTACTTCGAGGACAGCAAAACACTAAAAGAATTCGTCTTCCATAATCTGCCGCGGTTCATCGCCGTCTTGAACGTCTTTTTTCAGAAGGACCGTACTGCCATGCTGGAAAAATTAAATTCCGAGAGCGACACTGACAAGAACGTCGCTCCCTCCCAAATCCAGCACCACGTGGAAAGTTTTCTGCTGCATGGTCTGCTGCCTTCCAACGTCATCCGCCAACTCCTCAAACCTCTTGTGCAGACACAGCAGGACTTACACCTTATCATGGAGCTGCTTGAAAAGATGGGGGTTTGCTATTGCATCAACAAACCTCGGAGCAGACCGCTAAACGGTGCGCCTGTAGTTTACAAGTTCCCCAGTCTGGTCAGCAGTGAGGAGCCCAGCACTGAACCCTGGCAGAATGGTGGCTCATCAGCTCCTGGTCAGTTCTTCTCGGTGGAACACTTGCAGATCGAGTATAGCTTTCCGTTTCTCATTCCTCCTGGACTTTTTGCACGGTTCAGCGTGCAAATCAACAGCCATGTGGTGCAACGCACTGACGGAAAGGATTACATCTTTGCCTACCGGGGTAAAGTGCCTGTGATGGTGAACTACCGGCCGTCTCGAAACAGACTGCACCCGGAGACTCTTGCCATTTCTAGTCATGCATCTTTGCCAAATATCTGGACAGCTTGGCAGGCGATCACCCCACTTGTAGAGGAGCTGAATGTTCTTCTGCAGGAATGGCCTGGTCTCCATTATTCTGTACATATCCTGTGTTCCAAGTGCCTGAAGCGAGGGTCACCCAACCCACATTCCTTTCCAGGTGAGTGGAGTATTGTTTGCTTTGTGACCATTTATTAATACGACTCCTCTGGGTGGTCATCGAAAAAGGAATGACTAATCTCTAAAACACTATAGAATTTGGTTTAGATTTATCTACTCGATAAGATGTAATGGAGCATAAGAGCTTAATCAAATCAAATTCTGGTTAATGAACAAAGGCCTTGGCTTTTATCCAATATTGAAAAGATAACACTAGCTCTCAAACGTTATCTATACGAACTCACATAAAGACAGGCAGGCATAACAGCACCGTTACCATGTGAGCTAATGATGGGATTTATTGTCAGGTAAACATGACATGTCTGACTGGATAGCACTGAGATGATGGAGCCTAAACAAAAGCACATGAGGTGGGTGCTAGTGACAGGACAGGGATGCCTCGGTGGGTTTCCAGCCCCGCCTAGAAACATAAATTAACCAGCACTGTTCTGTCGAGCCAAAGATGCGAGGATTGCCATGGTAACTGAATATGAGATGCAAAAAACGGTCCTGATTTCTGCCAAGTGTGCTCGTGAAGCAAAGATTGCATGTCACATGACAGCCATGTTGTTCATGTTCCTCATGCAGAGTTACTGTGAGGTGACATGCAGACGTCACGCTTCTGTCGGATTTCTCTTCGTCGTAGCCTTCGGTTGCCCTGTTTAAGCCGCCGCAGTGGATTAGTTCACGTCTGTGGTTATAGCTCTTCCAGTCGTTTCACACCGTGCTGTTCTCCGCAGAATGCTCTATTTGGCGTGGGTCTCAAACTTGTGGAACAAAACCGTGATGCCTTAAAAGGCTACAGACCAAAGATCAGTCCTAAATCAATAGAGAGCTTGATGTGGCGTAATACACGAGCGACTCAGCTCAGAGAGAAAAACTTTCCGGTTCTGATCTAAAACCCCAAGCAGAAGATTTACACAACAGCTCCACGGGCAGTTTATGGCAAGTTGGGAGTTTCTAGAGAACAGGGTAAATGTGCACATTGCTGTGGTTTTTGTGGCGGATGAAAATGTTGTTGTTTTTGTGGTTGTTCTTCCACCTCCTTTTCATCATCTACCGCAGTCATGTGATGAATAAACACACGTAAACACGGACTATGTACTTTTTTAAATATACAGTGGGGTCAAAAAGGCTGAGAACACATTGCATTTTTTTTTTTTTTTACATTTAATTTAAAATGGGAAATAATCAGAAGGTTTTTAGAGTTTTGAAATTTTTCAAACAAAGAAAGTAAATGTTATATTAAATATCGCGAATATTTAATATTCAGGATTTTACGCTAGTTCTAGATCTCTATTTAAATAAATGTAAGCAAGCGTGTGATATTGATCAAGTTAAGAGTGTCGTACAAAAGGTCAGATTTTCCTCATACCGAATCTTCTTTATCGAAGCACGTGTTCAGACGACGCTCTGAAAGATTTGATCTAAAATGGATCGTAAGCTTTTACACAAACTCATGGAGTCCGTGCCAGCTCGAGTGCAGACCGTCGTTAAAGCAAAAAAGAGGACAAACCAAAATACTAAAATACACTGAAATTCATTTAAAAAAAGATTGTACTTTTCACTCAAGTTGGTGCCAGTAATATAATTTGTAATGAAAAATGTTTGTAGTAAATTAGAAAAGAATGTACAATCGAAGCATTTTCACTAGTTGTATCAGACATTTGGACCCCACTGTGTACATGACCTCTCTTAATGTTGTGTTGCTTTAGCTTCTCATTTGCATAACGGGCAGCTCCGCCCACGTCATTGTAAATCTTAGTCTAGGATAAATAAACTTGAGTGCTCTTCTGCCATGAGTTGATGTAAATATATACATGAGCACAGATGTTAAAGGTTTACTCACCAACCAGCCCAGCCCCCCCCCCTCCCCTTTTTTTTTTGGTCCAATTCCCACCCACTTACTAGCTCTCTCCTAAAATGAGACCAGGGAGGGTAAAGTCTAGCGTGTGCTTTCTTCCAGACATGTCTGACATGTGAAGCTTCTAGATCTTTTCCATCTGATGCTCACGTTATGTCACAGAGCAGCTGAGGAGAACATTAACTGACAGAAGAGACCAGAATGCCATCTATCCCACAGCCAATGACGCTCTATTGGACTCCCGGCATCGTCAAGATTCGAACTTGCGATTTCTTGTGGATAGACCCACTGTTTCATGTTGCGCCACTCTAGAGCTACTCAACTTCTATTTTACTACAACATCCCTGATCCCTTTGCGGTTCCAGTTTTATAGTGCTGTTCTGTACGTATGCTGAGCTGGGCTTTTGTATATCCCCGACTAATTTACCCAGACGTCCTGTTATCAGAACATTTCTTTAAGTGTTTTAATGAGGGTTGTATTTGCGAGTCCGTCAGGATGTCTTTTTATGTATGTAAACATTAACACAGTGCTTTTACCTCATTAAACTGGTCAGTTTTAATGATTACATGCTGTTTATTGGTCAAATAGGAGCTCTGGGTGTTTTTTTGTTGTTGTTGCCATATGCACTTTTTCTTGGACTTGACAGAACAACAGATTTCAGCCACAGTTTTTCCATCACACCATATTAGGGACTGATGTTTTTGGCCCACATGCATGTTGATTCTGTCTCAGAGCTCCTCAGTTCTTACAGACTAAACACAGAGGAAATGCAGAACATTGGCTTTCCCATCACATGATCCAGAAGCACGATCAGTCCATTATTAAATATGTTTGAGGTCTTTGTGGACATTTTTTCTGGGTAATGCAAGTATCAACAACCTGTTTCGTTTGGGGGAAAAATTACAGTGGAAATGTTTGACTGGGAAAAGCCATTGTGGTTAGCCATTCACTCAGTGTCACATGACAGTTTGTTGTTTTAAAAAAACCCCAAAAAAAACCAACTTTGCCTTTCTTTCAGCAAACCAATGAACCACAGTAGCGGGAAAGGTGAGAACATTAAAAGGGCCCCAACCAACCTTACTTGCTCTATTCAAACTACAACCACTGGTCACTTTAATAGGAACATCTGTACACCTTCACACTCATGCAGTTATTGAATAGCTAATCATTTAGCAGCACAATGCATTTAAATCATGCAGATACAGTCAAGAGCTTCAGTTAATGTTCACACCAAACATCAGAATGGGGGAATAAAATGTCTCAGCCGGAAAAACCGTGGCATGGTTGTCGGTGCCAGACGGGCTAGTTTGAGTGTTTTTCTTGGGATTTTCACACACAACAGTCTCTAGAGTTTACACTGTATGGTGTGCAATAAAAAAAAGTTCCAGTGAGCTACAGTTCTCTGGGCAGATGCTTCTTGTTGTTGAGCGAGAGGTCAGAGAAGAGTGACCAGACTACTAAGCGTTGACACTGGAGACTCCTTCCATAAACATAAAATAAATGTCTCCTTACAGAAAACCTCAGCATATCCCTGATTATACACTTTTTAAATCCAGTGTGCATTAATATAAACCTGTGCTTTGTAGCTGATACTACTGCTAATGCTAGAGCTGCTATTTTCAAAAGATTGATTAACATTTTCTGACCAATCAGAGTAGAGAATTCTGTGTTGTGCTAAACTAAACCGTAACCTATTTTGAATATGTAACCTGCCCTTGGGTCTCGAAGGCGCTTATTAGGGAGATGGTTTATTTTTGTCTTTTACATTCCTCAAATTCAGCCCCTCTCTCTTTGAAACTTCTTTAGTCTTGGGCCTCTGAGATTTCTCCAGGTGGCTTTCAGAAGCTCGTTATAAGCTGCCGAGTTTTTTTTTTAATTCACACACCCGTCATCATAGCAGCAGTCCTATCAGTATTATAGAGAATACGCAGAATTTTAGCTACACCCATGTAGACGTGTTTGGTGAAGAAGAAGGGATCGGGTGTAGGGAAGATGTCTTTGTGTTGGCGTCAACTTGGACACCCAACTTGTTGCCGCTTGTTTCTTGGCTAGAGATGTGAGAGAAATAAGAGACGGGTCTCAGAACCCTGAAAGCAGACCTGAACTCACACGCTGGGTCAGCGACCTGCAAGTTTATCTACTTCAAACCGGTTTGACTTTGAGCAGATTGGGCATTTGTGATGTGGTGTGTTGCTGATTTGTGAAAATTGCAGGTTTACATTAACGTGCTTATTCTAATATGTTGTTTCTATGGTAACAGCTCATTCATGTGGATTCGAGGGACACCAGTTGAGACGTTTAGCGTTTAGTGTCAGAGCTTCATTACAGTCAGAGATAATAAGTCAAAGATAGGTGTAACTGTTAGTTTTCTGAATATAGAGGAGTTTACATTTTGCGGTTTCTCAGTAATAAAGAGTGAGAAAAAGAGAGACTGCTGAAAGACCAACTGTTTATAGCTGTTAGATCGTAAGTGAGAACAGGAACTAGCTTGTTTCATGGATTTTCTAAAGCATTACATGTAACTGTAAATGGATAATAAGTATGATGTGTCATACTTTAATTAATAACAGATTGTATAGACAATATAACACACTCATACTGAGTCAAACTGTTATCGGAAAACTTCGGGGTAGTAACATTAACTCCCATTCCTTTCTTAGTCTGTGCTGTGATCTTCTTTAGAATGCAAAAGTACAAAACATAAAGAAATGCTCTGTACTCTGCTATAACGTAGCTGTCCAAACTGCAGAGGTTGTCCAATTTTAGCTGGTTGTCCTACGCCCAGGACTAGAAACTATTTGAACCACATGTTTATAAAGCACTTTTCTAAGCACTGGCTGCATGATGATGGTCTTTTTCTACAAAGCACCGAATATTTTGAATGTTAACGGTTTTAAATAACGTACATGGTGCTACTTCACTGCATAGTCCTGATGTCCATATGTCCTGAACGGATTTCACACCTGACTTTTCGAGCAAGACCATGCACAAAGCTGAATGGCAATTATTTTCGTGAAGAATGGACAACTGTTTCACTTTATATTAAGTGTCTCCAGCTTTTATGGTGGTTCTGCATAAACTATATGTGCAACTATAATGCAACTACTGAGGATGCATACACTGTTAGAGGTGGATTACAGAAGTATGAGATGTGTACAGTTTTAGCTAGTAGATTATGTCCGTTTCCAGTTCTGAGTATGCCGAGGATAACTTACAGTGGTGCTTTAGAAGTTTCTATATATATCTGCATAATTATGACCTAAAACATCATTCGATTTTCATACAAGTCCTAAAAGTAGATAAAGAGAACCCAGTTAAACAACTGAGACAAAAAAATTACACGTGGTCATTTATTTACTGGGGGGGGGGGGGGGGAATGATCTAATACTACATATCTGTGAGTTGCAAAAGTATGTGAACCTTTTCTTTCAGTATCTGGTGTTAGGTTTACAGCATATTTTGTATATACTACATATATAGGATACTTTGATAAGTCATCTTTAAGAAGCATAAATGCATTTCACCAAAATGATGTTTTTATTTCATTTTTAATCTTGCCTATGCTGTTTTCCTGCGAAGATCCTGTTTTGTACGTAGCCTAAATATGTGTAAAACCAGTATGATTTTCTCACACAGTGAATGCCATGCTTTGATCAAGTTGTTGAATAGCTACATGCCATACACATGCTTGAAACAGACATAAGCCTAATTGGTTCAGCTTGTCAGGGAACCGTTAAGGCTCTGGGTTACTGATCAGAAGGTCGGGGGTTCAAGCTCTAGCACCGCCAAGCTGCCACTGTTGGGCCCTTGAGCAAGGGCCTTAACCCTATCTGCTCCAGGGGGCGCTGTATCATGGCTGACCTTGCACTCCGACCCCAGCTTCCTACCATGCTGCATTCGGAATGAAATCCGTAAATACGATTTTCTCCCTTTTTACATTTCAGGGTAATCAGTTTTTAAAATGCTAGAACTTTTATTATGTAGCAGAAAATGTCAAGATTTGACCATGGGGCAAGTTTTCAAAAGACTGCGGAATATATATTGTATGAACGTTGTATAAAGGTTATGCTTACAGTACACAAGCCAAAATATAAGACGTAGTTCTGTAATCCAGCTGTAACGGTACAGCTTCCTCGGAGGTTGTATTATAGCTGCATGTATAGTACAAGTACATGGCTATTAGACATGGCTATTAGAGCAGGAAGTATTTTCTGATAGGTTGTGCTGCATTGTTAAAAGGTCCCTGCAGTTCTTTTCCTGTGTGTGAGGTTGTTTATGGACAGCACTCATTTTTACTGAGAGACATGCCCTCTTGTAATCCGGTTAATGGATTTAATTGGATTAGTGCGAGTGTGAACAGGACTCGCTGTCAAGCCAGTGCAAAATTTTATGTAATAAATTTAAATAAGCAACAGTCCAGTAGTCATTTTCTGTTCGTTACGATGCGGAAAAGCAACAAAGCTAAATGAGTCCGGTTAATTCTTCTGTCTAACCATATGGTACAATTGTGTGTCCCCAAGCCTCCCCCCCAAACTAATAATCATGGAAAGACGGAGCCAGTGACCCAGTATTTTGCTGCAAAAATACAGCTAACCGCAGGTGAGCAGAGGATTGAGAAATTTTGGGAAAGTTGTCTGACAGCAGGTTGGGTGTGTCAGGGTGTAGAAGTCAACTCTTTGTAACAGGAAGCATATTTGAAACCCAAGTGACTCAGTCGCATTCATAAATCATCCAGATGCCATTTTATAATCTACTCACAACCGTGTGTAGTTTTCATGCATAAATCATTCACTTCATGACTTCTTTTTTTTTTTTTTTTGTGATCATTCATTTCCTTGTGAAACACCCCCCCCCACCCCCACCAAAACAACTCAACCCACAAAACCCGGTACGTTAATTCCCCAGGGCCATGTGAATGGATAAGGTTTAAGTAATTAAGAGGAAAGGTTACACAGGTTTTCAGAAATGTCTCTAGGGCGTGACTGCTTTTTGTGATTAAGGGCGTGGCAGACCCTGCAGCCACATGTCATTAGAATAAAAAAAATCATGCTGCCATGTATTATAAATGCCATATCATAAGATTTATATGCTGCTGTAATGAATGATCTAGAGATTATGTGATTCAGATGTAATGGTGTAGCTGCAAGTGATAATTCCTGTATTTGCACTACAGCTGTTCCTCTGGTTCCTGTCACTATGATATTGATATTGCGATACTTGACGAGAGGAGAAGTTTGTGGAGATGCTTTAAGGCAGCTTGTTTCTCGTATTTATTCGATCGATCTGGTCAGCATGAAAATCTGATCCAGGATCAGTTCAGTGTTAATAGGGGTGTAATGACCCGTCGAGATGTATCGAACAAATAACTACCGATCCGATGAATTGATGCAATGCGTGAACATCGATACTTGTATCGTTTTTTTAGATGGACAGTAGCCGGAGTGGTTAATTGGGTGGGTCGGTCATAAATCCGATCGGCAGACGTACCACTGAACTGTCAAAGCATTTATCCCATTTCGTCCACAACGGGAAAAAAAATGGACTGGTCTTGGGCATTAAACTCCCGGGATGAAAATGGGTCACACTCCGGCCCTGAGATGGACCTTTATTTGTTACACTCTCATTCCAGCCACTTCCTGGATGTGACGTCCGTCAAAGTTTAAGTTCATCACGGGTCCTTATTTCTTCGGATCAGTGGCTGGGAGCCTGGAGCAAGTTCACTGGGTAGTGTTGCTTCTACAGCTCCAAGATCCCTGGAGCTTGGGTTACTGTCTGTGCGGCGTTTCACGGATTCTCCATGTTGGTCTTTTCCATGTTCTCTGGTTTCCTCTCACCTCCCAAAAGCTTGGTTCACGGATTGACGACACTAAATTGTCCCTAGGTGCGAATATGACTGTGGATATTGCCATGTGATGGACTGGTGTCCCATTCCAGGTGTATCCCTACTTCACACGCCCAGAGTTCCACCGCCACCCTGCCCAGGAAAACACTCTTACTGAAACTGAGTGAATATCAGATCAGTACATCCCTATAAAAGGGGTCCTGTGATGATTTGAAAAGTTCATTATTTTGTTTATTGGCTGTAATAGAATAGGTTAACATGCTTTAATATTCAAAAAACACATTATTCTTCCACATACTGTACACAATTGCAGTACCTCTATTCCCAGTCTGTCTGAAACGCACTGATTGATTGAGTTCCGGTTTCTCCAAAGCCCCTCCTTCTGAAAAGCCCAGAGTGTTCTGATTGGCCAGCTAACCCATTGCGTTGTGATTGGCCAAAAACCTCAAGCATGTGTCGGAAATGTAACGGCCCTCACCATAATCGTGAGCTTCGGCTTCCAAGGCTTCTAAAGCAGTTATAAACACAGTTAATAATGTCGTCGGTTTTACCATATCGGATCGAGCCCGAGTCAGGTTCTGAAAATGCGGATGATCAAGAAAGATCAATCGGAACCGACTTTGCAAGCACGACTTGAAGAGAACGTTTCACAGTGGGAAGTTTTTATGTTGTAGCTCTTTTACCTTTCAGATACGATGTTATAACGGGTTCATTTGTCTTCTTCACTGTAACAACTCGTTGTCCTGAAGTGACAACAGTTTTAAAAAATGTTAAAAATGAAAAAAATTATGGCGGCATTATGCCGATATTTCAAATTGCGACATAGACGTTTGTGGAAGTAACGTCTGGACTTGGATCGAGGATCGTTGGATCGTTTTAGGCAGGTCTGGAGCAGTGTTCTGTTAGATAGAATAAATCCCTTTGTGGGAGACTATGAGTGGGTTGAACCAATAAGGATTAAATTAAGCACAGGTTTAGAGCTAATCTAGGATTTGTTAATCTGGGCTTTATTTTAAATCGAGTTGTTTTGCACCACTTGATTTTAAACACAGATTAACAAATCGGGGATTAGAATTCTAACTTGCGATTCAAACCTCCATTTACGATTCATTTTCTCCGCCATGATGAAACATGATGATAAAACTCAAGAGGGTTGAGACGGTCCCTTATTTTTCTGCAAGGAACTCTTTCATTTTCTCCAATCCACCAAATAAGTGCTGCCATTTTGACAATTTAAACCTGCTCAATAGCAAGTTTAAATTGAATCCCTAACTGAAATTTAAATCTGAGTTTAAAGTGATGGAGCAACAAGATTGTAGTTAATCCAGGTTTATTGTGAAATTAAATCCAGGATTAAAGTGATGGTTTAAATGTAAGCCTGCTTATTTTTAAACAAGGTTTAACGTTTGGTGCAACAGAATTATTAGACAAACCTTGATTTAATCTAGATTTAAGCTTAATCCTTATTGGTGCAACCCACCCTATGAGCTGTGTAACTTTGCAGATCTTATACATGCACAAACAGATACGTTACACGCTAAAGGAAAAGGAAAACATTTAAAATCATCATATCGCACTGAATAAAAAAACACATTGAATAAAAGACAGGGATTTAAAAAAAAAAAAAATAGATCGGTACATTTCTAAAAATGCCTCTCAATTTTTCAGTATGATGATTTTGCCCCCCCTAAATTTGCTTTTTTTTTTTTTTTTTTTTTTTTTTTTTTAAAATCCTCTTGGCAATTCTGGGAAATGAGTTTGTGAAAAGAGCTTCGTGACTGCAGCAGCTCCACAGTCCAGTGCAGCTTTTCTTCTAGTTTCCTTGATCGTTATCCAGCCTCAGTGGAAACACATTGATTGCCACCTCTATGCAAAGCCAAAAACAAACAAGAAAGCCACAACAGGACTTGATCCTGCACAGAGGAAGCACTGGATATTTTGGGCAGCGGTTGTTAAGGTTCTTTTTTTGGGGTTTGTGTGTGTTGGTGGGTGGATTCCAAGGCGTTCAGGTTTCTGTGAAAGATAAAAAGTAAAGCAGATTTCAAAATCCTGATTGGTTTCACGTTTACTGTAATGCGGCTTGGACATACACACCGATTTTCTTTGTACTCGTGTGTACGATGATCGATCCCACTCGGCCGCAATGTACCGAGCTCGTTCACAGCACGGCTGATTTACACGAAAACTGACGACTCACAGAGTGCTGATGGACAAAATGACAACTGAGGCCCTGTTTATGCGTTTTAAAATGCATAACTGTTGCTATGGTTACGCCTGTCGTCTACACTACTCCGGCGTTTTTGACCCTCGAAAACGGAGACTTTTGCAAACGCTGAAGACTAGAGCTGCAATCGATATCGATAATAATCGATAATGAAAGTTGTTGTCAACGAATCTCATTATTGATTAGTTGGTACATTTACTCACTACGTTACTTCTCTTCCGAAAACACGTTTCCGAGAGTAAATACTAAAGATGTGTCCCAAATGATGTACTATACACTTAAACTATGCATTATGTACTCTACTGTCTAGTGCAGAGTTTCCGCGGACCCCTAGTGGTCAGTGGTGTAATTGCAGGGGGTCCGGAGGAAAGTTTTTAAAAAAAATGTTTAAATATTATATATATTTTTGTTAAATGTATCAAAATATATTCAAATGAGATGTTTTAAAATTAATCAATTTGGTTATTCACGTGCATTCACAAACATCACGTTAGCTGAGCTGACGATCGTTCATTGATGGATTTATTTTAAATTTATTTACAAATGAAATGATAATTTGCAGTCTGGTGGGTATATATACTACCACTCAAAAGTTTGGAGACTCTTTACTGAAATGTTTCTCATGAGCTTACACCTTCAGATCAAAAGGTTTTTATGATTAAATGTTTGAAATCGGTGTCGTGGACATAAATATAATCGTGCCGACATATTCATTTCTTTCATTAGAAAACTAACATTTTATTCACCAAAAAAATGTTTTTAAACGGACGACTCGGAGCGAAATATTCCGAAAAGCAGCCGATAAGAGTCCAGCGTAAGCGGGAACTCCTTTAATACTGTTTAAAAAGCACCTCGGGGAAATTCCTCAAGAAATCGGTCGAGAAAACGCCAAGAATACATTTCTGGAAATTCTAGTCCAAAAGCGTGTCTGCTTTGAAGATGCTAAAATACTCAATTATTTTGATTTATTTTGGATTTTTTATCACAACATAATTCCCATAGTTCCATTTGTGTTACTCCAGAGTTTTGTCGACGTTATTATTATTCTACAATGTGGGGGAAAAAAATAAAAATAAAGAATGAGTGTGTCTAAACTTTTGACCGGTAGTGTATATCATGTTGTGGAAAGCTCTTTACCGTTACGGCGTTCAAAATGAGTTCTTCCTGTCAATAATTGTTTATAAAATAATCAAATTGTTTTCTTTAAGCTTTCTAAGTTTTCTTCTGAAGTGTATGACAACTTTCAAGTCAATATGTTTGTATGTGCTTAATATTTTAGTGTGTAATTCTCTCGATTAGTGCCGTAAATTCGAGAAATACGGTATCGTCACTTAAAGTTAGGTTACGCTGCTGTGTGCAGGAAAGATTGCTACAGTACAGGAGAGTGGAACAGGAAACTCATTGGGTGTTTCCATGATATTAGATCTCACGAGATGTCTGATTTTCCTGGCAAACCCTCAAGCTGGGAAGGGAAAGTGATACTGAGCGACTCACTTCAAGCGATATTATTTTCATCGCTGCTTCCGTGCAGTAAACATGTCCTAACTTTAAAGTGCAGAGGGTTTATTCAGGTGTGATACTCCGTACCCTTTCTGACTTGAAATGTCTTTTTTTTTTTTTTTTTTTTTTTTTGGGAAGATGTGCACCAAAAAAAACCCCCTAAAACCGCTCCTTCACTGTGATTATGTATTTGCACAGTACAACAAAATGCCTGTCTTTGCACAAACTGGCCTGGAAGGATGAGAATGCAGTGCCAACCTCAGTGCATTGTCACTGGAGCCACTGAAGGATAAGGGTTCGATTTTAAATGTTAGAATTGTAAAGATTTCAGTAAAAACGTTTAACATGAAATCATCTACTACTAATCAAGAGTTTCTTTTTTTTTTTTTTTTTATACAAAACAAAACAAAAACTTAACGAACAGTCGCAGAAATTTACGCAAAAATCAAACAAACTGCAGATTTTCCACAGATTTGGGCCAAGACGCATCATGTGACATCATCACAACACGCATTCACCCAACGCACTCTTCAGTTCACGTGTGTCGAACATGAGTACAGCTAAAAGGTCTCATTTACCAACAAACATCACTGCGAAAGACCGTGCAATTGTAGTTACGCCAATTCAAGTAGTTTTCTGCAACAAAGCGGGGGGGAAAAAATGCGAAAAAAGCTGCAGCAAAATCACAAAAAAAAAAAAAAGATCTGCGCAATCCTTTACGGACTGAATGAAATACATTGATTGTAACATAAATTTATATATCATGCTAATCATTATCATATTGTTTAGCTCTATTTTGTACAATACCTTTTTATCATTTAAATATTTTCACATTTTATTTATCTATCTATTTATTTATTTATTTTGTGGCTTTGGGCGCCATAGAAACAGTATGAATCGACCCAAACGCAAAAAGAAAACAAAGATTTCATCCCCTACGTTTAAATCGTTCCTTTTTTCTTGTTTATGCCATGTTGTGGTGTAGAAATGTGAGCATGTGATGTTTACATGTGAGCATGTGCTTGCACCTCTGGCCTTTCGTTGTACAATCCCCCACACAGCCCTTTTGATTTTGACCTTATTTTAGACGGATAGAACATTTCATGGTAATAATCACCAGCCTGGGCTGTTTTCATAGCTAATACATAAAGCTAACATTATTATGTGAGGCCATGCACACTGAAAACTATTCAGATTGCTTACAATGGCAGGATTGGTATATGTGTCGTGTGCATGAAAGGCGTGAGATCTCTCTCTATTCTTTTTCATTAACGACAAAACACTTATGTTTATTGAATATTTATGTATGACATGTATGGAAATGTACAAGCTCTGAAACAAGGATATTGTGGAGCCCGTTGGCCGCCCATCCCAGTCTTGTAGCTTTAATACGGATAAGAAACGCCTTATTAGTAAATTATTTAAAAACTACTGCTGATTTTATCGAAGTTGGTTCAATTGATGTAAAATCGTGGCATAATCCGGTGTTCTGCTTGGCCATGTGAGGTCTTTATATTAATGTTATGTATACACGAGATGATGTCATCCAGTGACGCTCAGTAAATCCCTAGGAGACGAGGTCAGTCCTGTTATGTCATCATGTTAGGTAATGTCTGCACTATCACATAATTCATTTGAACCTGTCCTGGATCTGAAGGATTGCAGATTGAAGCTTGAAACGGTGCATTACTGGTCCTCGGCTCAGTGCCGTCATCAGATGTCTTGAGCTTCTTCCATGTGAGATTGGTTGGATTTAATGAGGGCTTTCCTGTCCTGAGACTCTGGGATTATCTTTCATCTGTGTGCAGTTTTCCATTTCCTTGGTGTTCTTTCAGATCTTTTTGTCTCTTGGCTACAGGACGGGACATATTTTAAAGCTCTGATCATGTGACCACCAGGGCTAAAATATTACAATATTTGAAGTAAGGAATAAAACACTTTGTGGTTAAAGGAAAGTAGTAGAACAATGAGGTGGTGTGATGAAGCGGAGTTACTGTTACCACTTCGAAGGTGATTATTGTGCTGTAACAGCACATCCTGAAGTGTGTTTTTATATTATATATATATATAAATATAAAAAACAAATAACATGTCATACTTTTTGTGCATTTATGGTTGTGGAAAGTCATGTGAAACAAGTTAAGCACATACCAGCCTTTCCTCAGCAACTTTTTTGAAAGTAATAAGAGCAAAAATGGTTTAAAAAAAAAAAACTCAACAAAATTCTGATACTTTCCTGTGGTGGAATAAATTGTATACAAAGGAAATGTTTTAAAAAAACAAACAAAAAAAAAAAACGTATTATGTCTCAGTTTATTGCATTAGTGACATATCATAATGTCCAGCCCTAATGCACACTATGGATCTTTAGTAACCAGGTAACTTTTTAACCATAATGTTTGGAATTTAAAGGCAGGAAATTACACACAGCCCTCGCTGCTTCCAAGGTTTTTTTCCCCCATGGCATGTTACATACTTTACGGCTTTACGGTACATGTCCAATCCCGAGCTCTATCTCACTTCAACACCTCTCTGTTTGCAGAATTTCCCTTCAGGTCACTGCACACATGAATAAATAATCCAAGTGCACCATGTCAGAGCTAAAGCCACCTTCAGTAGGACTGAATACCCTTCAGTGTGTTGCAAGGAGCGGTGCTTTATTTAATCAAAGCTTGATTGATAAGTCACTTATTCACACTAAGTGATTCGTACCCTGCTTGTTTGGAACCGCTTGGAACGACTGTACTCGTTTTGAATGCTCATATGACCAGACTGCTAATTCTGCCCCTCTATCTTTATATCTGACTCTGTGCTCTATGTGCTCTATCCCCTTGTTAGGAGTTTCTAAGTTTGCCCCAGTCGTGACCTTTCTCCTTCTGTACAGCTCGGCTACCGGTCATAAATCTTCCAGTGACTTATCGTTTACATTCAGCCATTTAGCAGATGCTCTTATGCAGAGTGCACACAGTTGAAGGCACAGCGATACAAAGCGCCACACTCACCCACAAGTATTCATAACCTGAAACAGAAGGTCTGTAAAAGTGCTAGAGAGGTCTAGATGGAGACAAATGAGACGTGATGTGCCGTGAGCCATCAATAGGAGGACGGAATAGGAATACGTCAGACTCGAAATGCGAAATGAAATGCTAGTTTGAGTAAGGGATCATTTCGTTGCTCACATTAATTAATAAAGGGTACATGTGAATAAGTGGTCCAATAATTGAAAAGTTGATTGTTTGACCGTTTTTCTTTTTGAGTGATTGCCTCTATGTATTGGCATTGCAAAACCATCATTTTTTAAAAAAAAATGTATTTTTATTTTACTTGGCTTAACTACGATGGCCATTTTTGCGTCATGTCGCACAACAAATTTAGGTTCTACAGCTGTTTTCTCAATATCTCGGCTCAGGATGGTCTTAGTTTCTTGCAACAAAAACTGATCTCTAGAACATATTACAAGGTACATGAACATTTAATAAACATTTGGCACATTCCTGTTGCTTAGACTTAGATTTGAACTTGCGTCCAAATGTAAATCTCAAGGTTGCTCACAGTTCCACTTTTAGGGTCAATTTATATCAGGAAGGGTTCGAGTCTCAGTCTTAATTTTTTTAGGGGGTACCTAGGAAAGTATAGTGTGCATACAGAACATTTCAGGTTTGAGACTTCTCTTTTGTTTTTGTTTTTTGTGGAGGTGTGAAGGTGCAATTTAAAAATAAAAATAAAAAAAATTCCCTCAGTTTCTGGTTGAATATCTCTTGTGGGGGACCAGATACGAACCTGAAATTTTCACAGAAATAAGTCCTCTATAGTACCATTCTGCTGTAAAAAATTGAGAGTTTAAGATTGGAGGTAAACTCTGCAGGACAATGGACCCCGAGGACCAGATTTGAAGAACCAGCCTGATCTATCATGTTGGTTGTAATGTGCTTATAAAATCAAGCTCACAATGTTGTTTTTTTTGTTTTTTTCCCCTGCAGCGGATCACGTTAATTGACGTTGTAATCAGAACGCATATCTGTCATTTTAGGAGTTTATCATGTAATCTGACATGGAGAACATGTTATCACATAGTCTATAATGGCATTCAGCCAAAGTTTTATTGAGCTCTCATGCAGTGTGACACGTAATAATCTTAAAAGGCTGCTGTAATTGTCTACACTCGTTTTAAGACAAATAATGACGTTAATGGCCACGTGTACATTTATGTCTGAATGAAACTTGGTTTTAATAACTAGTTTTGTACTTAAAATAAGTAAGATTTTTACGTATTATTATTTTAAAAAAAGGACATTTTTACAGCTTGATTGTTTCCCTAAAGGAGTATCTTTATTTTGAATGTAGCAGAAGGTGCTTGACCTATTTGGGAAGTTTAAGGAAAGCCTCCCGGGTGAAGCTCCCTCATGAAGCTCATGGTCGAGAAGATGGAGAGTATGCAAAGCTTCATCAGGAATACTGTTAAGAATATTTAATATTTAAAATATGAAATAGTTTTGATTTGGCAGACACTTAATTCACAGGTAAGTCATCGCATAGTTCCACGTGTTATTTCTTAGTGTCTTCTTTATTATTCTCAAATAGTAAAACTGGAGACACATTCTATGAGCAGAGGTGTACAAACTTATGATCGGTAGTGTAGTTATTGTTGGAATCTACCGTGTCTTTAGAATGTTTTTTGTACAATTAGATGACTAATTACAGTGCTTGTCGGGTTTAAGTATAGCTTCCAGCAGGGTGTTTAGGGTTAGAGTGACAGAGTGAAGACCCTGCTGTATGATCACAGAGTGAAATCAAGGACAGACCCTGTGTGGACTGATGCGAGTCGACGTCCCTAATTGCACGGATGGCTAGCGAGCTGTGTGCACTGTGCTCATTATTGCGGCAGATGTTAACAGCTGTGCCTCAGACCCAGAAACACAGAGCTACTCTTTCACAGCACGTTCCTCCCTCATACAGAGTCTGCGCTGAGCTCTGGCTCGGCTTTTCACCCGGGGCAGCGGATTAGAGAGCTGGAAGAGGAATGCTCGGTCATCCTCAGGGTTTAATAATCAGGAGGTAACTTAAGCGCCTGGCAGGCTCTGATCAGAGCTACTCTTGAAAGGTGTTCTGAGCTGCAAATGTGGACTCTCAGCTGCTTCTCAGCGGGACACCAGACATCTTGCGTCTGCAGATGCGTCTGGCACCAAAAAGCCTCCCGATATGCCAGAATCTTCTCTCCAGATTCTCAGTAGGACTCGCCAGCCTCGATGAGAATGACTCACTTCGTCGTCGTTCCTGAATATAATTATCTTACTGATATCACCCTGAAATTCTGTTCAGATTTAATTTGACACAATGTATCTATTCCAGCTTTTATTGCTTTCATTTCCCCTCTTTACCCCAAAATAATCAGCTGAGACATGTTTGTTGTCTGAATTTTACAACTGTACAGGAGTTAATGTGGCTAACATTGTTAACAAGTAAGGGAGGCTTATACCGTACATCTTAGCATCATGTAGTCTGCATTTCTGATTCAGAATATGATGTCACGTTTCTAGTTCAAAACTGGAACTCCAGTGCAAAAATACTCAGATGTACATGTCCAGCCTACAGGGCCACTTTAATTAACACGGGGGTGAGTTGGACATGGCAGTGCTGCAGGAAAATGGGGTAGGAGAAGCTGGAATTTTAATAAATAAATAGTTATAATCGGGGGGGGCAACAATAAAGACCCTCATAGTATTTGTAATGGTTATAATGGAAACTGTAATGGTTCCTGTGGGTCTCCACTGGTAATTTGTTGCCTTCTGTTGGTGGCATGTTATGTCTAGTGGATACCATTATGGACCAATAATGCTAAAAGTAATAGTTTTAATGGTTAGCTGATGGTTTGTAAGTGGGAAACCATTCGAAGTTCTGTGATGGTTTTCTATTGTTGTTTTCGGCAGGGGTAACTGAACGTCAGTAAAAGAAGACGGCAGAGTCGTAATTTTGTGAATCTTCGGTGAACGGAGTTTTGTATTTTATCTTCAGTGAACGGAGGCGAGAACAATCAGACGGGGTTTACAGGAAAATACGTGGAAATACCCGTATCTTATTGGCTGACGGGCCTCAATTCTGCCAAACGCTCGCTCACACAGTCAGTTAGTATGAGGGGGAAAATGGATACGGTCTATCTTGAAGTATGTTTGTAAATGTTTTTTGATGGAAAAGAATCTGGGCTCAACCCCTGGATAATTAACAGTCCAGATAATGCCCTTGGTTATAATTATTACCATGACAGTTTGTAAAAATCATCATGTGAATCCGTGTTATTTTATGACTCTGAGGTTGAGAACTCGGGCCCTCAATACATATCATCGTTTGGGCTTTATTAAGTTTGACATCTTGCCAAAACATCACATCTCATAGCTGAAATTTGGGCTGAAGACTTGTGCAATGTGCTTACAGAATCATATATTCATTCCTTTCCCTTCTCTGTATTAATGCACTTAACTAGCTAGCTAGCTCACCATACATTTATTACATTACGTTAGCTACCTGTTATCAATTTGGTTTACGTGCCAACCCCCTGGAGCCTTTACTCACCTGGTGGGCTAGCGAATACATTTATGATCTGTCCAGCCTAGGTATTATATTGAAAATAAAAATTAAAGAAAGGGATCGGTACACTGCTTGCGGTTGGCTGATCACCACCTGTGCATTTGCTCAGCTCTGTTACGAGACGGCTGTTCAGTTGGAATGGCGGATAGTCGGATCACTTCCTTCCCTCAACTGATTTATTTATATATTTTTCCTAGTTGTGACATTGCGTATGGGTGTGCAAGATGGATGTTCCTTGGATTGTTCATTGCACTTTTCAATGTCTGATGTTAGGGGGGGTTTTTTGTTGTTTTTTTTCCTGGAGTTCCGAATACAACGGATTGCGGAATTATTCATTCTTCCGTTCACTCCTCTGTCAATGACCTCTTTATCTCACTGCATCCTCTCATGTAAGGAATAAAAGGTGTTAAACTCGGTGTCATGGAGCTTGTTTAACTGCGCTGTCACTGTTTGCTTTACCACCCAGACAGTTCTGCAGAAATATGCGGTGTTTGTATTCGTCCTTCTGCTGCTGGCTGATAGCGGAGGCTTTGTGGATGGCTGAGGAATGTTCTCTCCGAGTGCGAATGGAATATAACCGCTTAGATTAGCAACCATAGAAACTGTTTTTTGTTTGTTTGTTTGTTTGGTTTTCAGATTAGAAAGTGTTTTCAGTGGACCATTGCATCCTCAGTAGCAAGATGTAAAGGATCACAGGAAGTTGGGGTGTCATTTACGGTCCCAGTGGTCTGGAAACATGGAAACCAGTGGTCTAGTTTGGGGAAAAAAAAAAAAACATTAATACAAACGTATTAACTGTTATTTATTAACTGCTGTTAAAAAAAAAATTCACTTTATGACCAAAAGTATGTGCATACCTGACCACCATACCCATATTTGCCTATTCCAAAACCATGGGCATGAATTAATTTGGAGTTGGTCCACCTTTTGCTGTTATAATAACCTCCACTCTTCTGGGAAGGCTTTGCAATAGATTTTATAATGTGGCTGTGGGGATCTCCTCTTTCAGCCACAGGAGCATTCGTGAGGTCAGGCACTGATGTCACGTGAGGAGGCCTGTGGTGCAATCGATGATATTATGTACTGTAGATGATGAGTCTTCACAATTTTTCGTTGAGGAACATTATTCTGAAATCGTTCCACAAATTGTAGACGCAGTTTTTCGCAGATTGGTGAACCTCTGCCCATCTTTACTTCTGACAGACTCTACCTGTCTAAGATACTCCACTTACACCCAATCATGTTACTGACCCGTTCCCAATTAACCTCCAGCTGTTTCTTTTTACTAACACTTACTTTTCTAGCCTTTTGTTTTCTAGATATCAAATTCAAAATGACCTTATTTATGTCCTCTCTTTAAACATTTGATATGTTTTCTATGCTCTACTGTGAAAAACATACAAGATTTTTATGAGATTTGCAAATCATTGCATTCTGTTTTTATTTGCATGTCACACAGCGTCCCAACTTTTTTGGAGTTGGGGTTGTAGACTTTTTTTTTTTTTTTTTTTAATATAAAAAAAATTGTTCATACAAATTCTACAAAGGCGTATAATTGTTGATATGGTTACGTTTTCTGTAAGGATACAGCCATAGAACTATAGAAACATTAATAGGAGGAGTATATGAAGTATGAAATTGAAGTTTTCCTTCATTGAGAAGTCTTCAAGACGCTTTGCGGTGTTTGTTTTTGTATTATTAAATTCAAGACCGAGGAACAAAAGCAGGGACTAACTTGTCTTGTCCCACGACATAAAATGTAACTCTAAACGGATAAAAAATGATTATTATTATTATTTTTTTTTTTAAATAGACAAATTGCAGTGGAATAAGAGGAATAAAAAAAAAAACCACTTGTTATAAGAAAATAATCACCTTTTGGTGGTAACAGTAACTCCGCTGCCCTTCGGGTCACATCACACCAGTCTGTCATTGATTCATTTCCTTTAATAGCATGCCCCAAACAACACTATGGAGCTATATGATCTTGTTGAAAGCAAAGAAAAAAATTTTTTTTTGGGATGAGAGCTGGATCCCTTTTTAGTTAATGTAGCTACCCCCATGATTCAAAGGACTAGAAGTATTCATCTAGGTTACATCGAGGTTACAGCGCAGATGTGTGCTAAGTCTTAAGTCGAGGAACACGTTCTGATCCTGTGGCTCATTTTTAGCTCGGGAGGATGTTTGTCTTGGATGGTTTTCTCAATCCACATCCTCTGACCCCTTAAAACAGGAGGTGACGCATTCCAGCAGTCCTGCAATCCTAAATTCAGCTGGACAGAACTAGCAAGTAGCTAGGACTTTGTGTAGGTGTGTGTGTGTGAGAGAGAGAGAGAGAGAGAGAATGAACGCGATCTGTTTTAACTTGCCGTCAGTATTTCCCATGACTCTGCTCTTGATTTGCTAGCAAACGCTCTGATTTGCGTTCAGCAAACTGTTTGTACATCTTCATTTATCACGGTGATGATGACGCAAAGCTTTAAGTGTTCGCTTGCGCGTTATTTTCCACTGAGCTCTATTTTTAGATTCTTATTAATGCAAGCGACAGAACCAGGAAGGAGAAATAAAGAGCTGCTCCAGACGCTTTTAATGTACCATTAGCAAAAATGTTTACACTGACTTTTATTACGAGCGCATTAGCCGGGGAGAGCGATGCGGGTTTTCTTCAGGAGACGTTCACCGTTCGTGCTGCAGCTTCCGGAAACGTTTACCAGCTCTCGGACACACACGCACTGAGGTTTCGCCGTATGACTGATGCGTGTGCTGTGGATCTCTCCCACAGGTGCTGGAACGTCACCACAGGGGCTGATCATTAACATGTTCATAGACCGTTAAGGACGGACGATAGCTCTGAATTACCAAGTAATACCAAGACTGACTACTATCCCAACACTGATACCTTGAGATATTTCGAACGAGAAATTTCTACAGCCAGAATTTGATAATATGGATGTCAAGAACTATACATGAAACGAATCAATTGAGATTAGGATTGAAAGTATCGGTACTTCTGAAACACTTGAGGCTAATGTAGCTTAAAACTTGTAATATAGTTCAAAGGTGAAACGTGTCAGTTCTATTTTGGGCTTAAAGAGACGTGTGTGTGTGTGTGTGTACATTAATATGATGTGGCTGTTGTGTAGCGTCATTCTTTAGCAGTCGGCGTCTCTTCGTGCTGCCATCTTAGAGGATGGATGTAAGCGGGACGGAGTTTCAGACTGCATGGTTAAGGATACGCGTCACGTAAAGCTTGTGCATAGTGTTTCGCTCTGAAATCTGGAGATAACGGTGAACGTATGAGGGGAACGGTGGAGCCGAACAAGTCCGTTATCTCTGGAAGCCAGATTATATCACGGTCTTACACAGAACTCATTGTGGAGTAGATGCTGAGTTTGGCGTGTGTCAGTGTTGAACCATGTTTGGGCAAATCCTAAGCAGCTCAGAGGTGACTAAGAATCGACACACACACACACACACACACTTGCAGTGCTGGTTCGAGGTTAAGGCCATGCCACTGTTGAAGCTGTGATTAGGCCAGTGAAAACAGTGATAGGAGAAGTCAAAGCCAGTCTCGCTCTCGCTCTCTCTCTCTCTCTCTCTCTCTCTCTCTCTCTCTCTCTGTCTGTCTCCCTCTGTCTCCTCACTCATTAATATGGACAAGAGGACGAGCGAGCCGGGCCAAGCAACAGGCCCGACCCTGGCATCAAGCCATGGCCTTGTCACTCAGCATGCATTTGGCGAATTTAACTTCCAGTATGCTTAACTTCCTGTCTTTCTGTCTCTGCTTATAATAGTCAGCCAGATGTGTCTACATCTGCACTGCACACAACTCATCTGTTTATGAATGAAGCGATATTACGTAAAGTACACACGGACTCTTCTTAAATGTCTTGTACGATTACGTCAAATGAATTCGCACAGCACTAAACCGGCGTGTTTCCATTCCAAACGGAGATCATTTGCTCAGAGTTCATGTAGAAAGCTGATTCGGTGAGTGTTATGTATGAGCTCAGTTTGTGACATCACAAATTAGGTTCAGTCATCCCTAGCGGTATGCTAATATATGCAAACTGTTTGAGAATAACATCAAAGAAAGCATACAGCGCCCTCCATTAATATTGGCACCCTTGGTAAATATGAGCAAAGAAGGCTGTGAGAAATTGTCTTTATTGTTTGATCTTTTGTTCAAAAAAAATTCACAAAGATACTCTGCTCTCATGGATATCAAACAATTGCAAACACAAGTTTATCCAAAAAAATTTCTTTGTTAAATATGTGTGTGTGCAGCAATTATTGGCACCCTTTTAGTCAATACTTTGTGCTACCTCCCTTTGCCAAGATAACAGGAGAATACATGGCAAGGGATCTGAGAGCATTCATACAGAATCTCTCCAGATCCTTCAAATTTCGAGGTCCATGCAGGTGGACTCTCCTCTTCAGTTCTCCCCACAGGGTTTCTATGGGTTTCATGTCAGGGGACTGGGATGGCTATGTCAGGATCTTGATTTTGTGGTCAGTAAACCATTTTTGTGTTGATTTTGATGTATGTTTTGGATCATTGTCCTGCTGGA
>JANDJT010000081.1:20090528-20111145 GCA_024331685.1 Stegophilus panzeri | reverse complement strand
AACTTGGGGTTCAGTGTCTTGCCCAAGGACACTTCGGCATGTGGAGTCATGTGGGCCGGGAATCGAACCGACAACCCGCTCTACCACCTGAGCCACAGCCACCCGCAGTAGTATTAGTGATGCCAGCAGGGGGTGGTCACCATGTGTGGTCTGTGTGGGGCCTAATGCCCCAGTATAGTGAAGGGGACAAAAATACTGTAAAAACAGTCTTTCGGATGAGACGTTAAACCGAGGTCCTGACTCTCTGTGGTCATTAAAAATCCCAGGACACCTATGGTAAAAGAGTAGTGGTATAACCGCCCCCCCCCATATAATGTAAAGCGCTATATAAATCTAACTGTAACTTACTCCCCGAGCCTACTTTCATATAACTGAACTCAGTAATGTCAGCCTCAACTGATCAGCCTCAAATTGCATGAGTTACTTGGTCTTTAGTCACAAAATGTGAATAAGCAGAATCTGACAGGCATTTATTGCTGTGCTCACGTGAGTAAAACCTTTGTAAATCTGACAGGAATTTTTTTAGGTTTTGGCCATAAAAAACATTACTAATTTATACACAACGTCAATTATTTGTATTGGGAAATGATGGGGCTAACGATCAGTGTGTGAGAAAAATCCCATTTCCTAATTACACAGATCACGTGAACATATTTCCGCACAGGTAACAGCTGGTAACACGTTTTATTAACATGCAGACGGCAACAATAACCTGTAATGGAATCTTCTTTATTAAACTGTAGACTACATAACAACGTGACAATATAACATGGGGGAACAAAACAAAATACTGCCTCGTACATAAATAAGGTGTTAGAAATGTTATACAACTCCATATAAGCGATCTGCATATAAGCGACCAAAGAAAAAAAAATTGTAAATACTTTAACATCATCAAAAACAAAGGTGTTTTTAAAAAAAAATGTCCTAAAGGAGAAAATCAGGCAAATGAATTTTGCACACTGTCTCCTTTTCCCAAATGTAGTCCATCTGAGACGACATCAAACAGCTGAGCAGCTACATTTGGGAAAAGGGACATTGTGTACATTTGTCCAACTGCTGAAAGTGAACTCCTGCTGGGTTTGAGTCACATGACCGGATTGACTCGATCCACACACACACGTTGCATCCCACCACATGTAGAGTAAATAATCCCAATATAAAATGTCAGACGGGGCATTAAAACAGGCCTGAGGTCCACAGCTGCATCAAGACACTGGCACGTTCACAATCAGTTGTCGTTGTCGTAGATGCAATCTGGAAAGGTAAAGTGAGATAACGAGTGAGTCGTGTTAAGATCATGTATCTCACTTCATTCCGTGTGGCCTGATCGGTCAAAATGTGAACACACACACACCCACACACACCCACCAAAGATTTCAAACACAAAAGGTCAAGTATATTTTCTGCACTGAAAGAAATTTCCTAAGAAGATGCTGCAATGTAAATTTAAAACCAAATCATTTTTGCATGTAATATTGGTATTTATTGGAAGTTTTAAATTTGCAATGTCATCTAAAACAAACAAAAATGACATCAGAAGCTTCAACAGTTAAGATCTGAAGATCAGAATTTAACTCAGTTTAAACTACAAATATAAATGATAATGATAACGATAATGAGTCTTTATTGATCACATATACATATGCACAGTGAAATTCTTTTCTTCGCATACCCCAGCATGTTAGGAAGTTGGGGTCAGAGTACAGGGTCAGCCATGATACAGCGCCCCCTGGAGCAGAGAGGGTTAAGGGTCTTGCTCAAGGGCCCGACAGTGGCAGCTTGGCAGTGCTGGGGCTTGAACCCCCGATCTTCTGATCAGTAACCCAGAGACTTAACCGCTAAGCCACCACTGCAAATCTCTCTCTCTCATCCTGTGTGAAAATGTATTTGCCCCCATAGTTCCTAATACCCCAAATCTATGAAACTGCATTCATAATGGGGTTCAGCTGGACTAGACACAACCAATCCTGATTATTTCAAACCCTGTTCAATCAAATCAACTCTTAAATAGAACTTTCTCAACAGTATGAAGTTGGTTAAAAGGTCTTACCCAGTAACACACTATACCACAATTGATAGAACTTTCGGAATGATGAGGAAGAAGATGATTGAAATACATCAGTCTGGGAAGGGTTACAAAGCTATTTCAAAGGCTCTGGGACTCCAAAGAACCACAGTGAGAGCCGTTATCTCCAAATGGAAACACTCGGCACAGTAGTGAATCTTCCTAGAAGTGGTCGACCTTCCAAAATTCCTCCAAGAGCACAGCAACGACTCATCCAGGAAGTCACAAAAGAGCCAAGGACAACATCAAAGGACCCACAGGCCTCTCTTGCATCAATTCATGACTACACTATCAGAAAGACACTCGGCTTTTTGGCAAAACATGTCTTCATGGACCTCGCTTTGTGCCTGCTTGGGCCTCTTAGTTCCACTGAAGGGAAACTGTAACGCTACAGCATGCGAAGGCATTCTAGATAATTCTGTGCTTTTGGCTTTTTGGGGAAGCCCCACATATGGGTGTGATGGTCAGTTGTCTACATACTTTTGACCATAATAAGAAATGACATCCAATAAGCTAGTGTAGTTAGTTCGCCTATACTAATGTTTTGTCATTATGGTTACTGTGTGTACATCACATGATGGACACATATACACCTTTGTTTCATATCAGCATAAAAAGCACTCAGGTCAGCAAATTTTCTTTAAAAAAAATAATAACACTAAGTCTGAAAGCAACCTAACATTATGGTGTGGCTTATTATGTTGAAGACATGATAATATACCTTTTTATGTCTAACAGTGAAAAAAAAAAACACTTTCAGGCCACCTACCATCCCCGATGTCATCATAGATGTCATTATCTCTGTTGGAACAGAAGAATTTCATTTCATTTTTAGTTTTGTATTCCGTGCATTGACAGCAACATATTTTTTTTTAAAGATAAAAAATGGTTCGAAGCAGAACTCACTCAGACTGGATGTTACTGTTTAAGACATATCCGACTGAAAACAGAACGGTGTACAGTTAGTTTATTTCATCCATTCATTTGTTCGGATGTGGGGATCGAGAGGTGGAGATCAACTCACTCACATTTTCCCTCCTTGTTCCTGCAGATGAGTTTGTCGTTGTCCAAGTTGCTGATGACGTCCAGGATGTCACCGGCCTGCACTGCCAGATCCTTCCCACTGCCTTTCTTATTACTGATTACAGTTGCTTGATACAGAACCTTTATCTCGCCGTCGAACTGCAAAAATTACAACAGCTCCTTACAACAAAAAGTTAGAACTTGTTCTTAAACATACTTATGAAATCAAAGTGACATTAACATCACACTCAAATAGCTCAAGCTGACTCATAGTGGGTGACAGAGGCTTAGCGGTTAGCACGTTTGCCTCGCCCCGCTGAGGTTGGGGGTTTGAATCTCCACCCCTGGTGTGCAGAGCTTGCATGTGCTTCGGGGGTTTCCTCCCTCCAGGTACTTTGGTTTCCTCCCCCAGCCCAATGATCCAGTATCTCCAAATTGTAAAAGAATGTGTGTGAGGTTGGCGCACCCCACCTTATCAGTAGTGGATGTTTAATGACAGAAGTGCAGTTGCAAATCAAATGTTTATATTAATGCACTCGTTCTAATATGTTGTCGTTTCTATAGTAACAGCTCATTTACTTGCATGGGGACTTGTACAGCAGCCAATTTTAAAAAAAACAAAAAAAAAAAACATGCCTAATAATAATATATGTTTATTCAGCTTTGTACTGAATACACAACTTTGTAGCAGGAATACAGATACAGGAGTCTTCAGGACAGAGGAGTGTATGAATTATAGTCTCTCTGTGGCAGGTTTCTCTGTATGCTTTGTGGTTTCGCTGTCTATTCAACTTCAAGAGAGAGATAAAAGAGGGGATGGTGAGGAAATGACTAACAGGAACTAACTTGTCTTGTGTTTGTGTAGAACTGCAGGTAGGACCTATAATTGAGTGTGGGGATCCTTAGACATGTCAGAACGCTTCAACCATACTGTAGGTCCATGGAATCGTTTGAGTCAATCGATCCGAGGTTTTAAAAGGACTGCGTTGCAGGTAGGCAGAGCGTAACGATACGTACGTGCCGAGTCCCAAACAACAAACAGCAGAGGGCAGAGTGATTACTAATCTTAACAATATAGTCTGATAGTTTGGTGTTTTCAAACACAATGTACACAGTACCTTAAACTTCTTTCTGAAGTCCTTCTCCTCTTTTTCAAATTTCTTTTGCTTCTTCGGATCATCCGTCTTAGCTTCGGGTTTCGCCGGCTTCGATTTGGAAGGAGGCAGGCTGAAAAATAATCATCAATATCATATTAGCTGGTATTAAGCTGGTCTTAAGCATTTCCTGTAGGAATTTGTGGAGGTGTATGTGTGTGTTGGTGTGACAGTGTACCTGCTGGGAGGCTGTGGTGTGTCCACGTCATCATAAATTTCCTCAGCTCCTCAAGATAAAACACACAATTAAGCTTCATTTTCAGTGTTCACTACCAGGCAATGTGTCATGTGTCAACTTCATGACTTAATTTGTCTTTTAAAAAAAAACAAAAAACAACTGGTCCAATTATCTCATCCTTAAATACGCCTTAAAAATATTTTTGTTTCTGCTTTTCTACATCCCCAAAAGATTTCTCTCCATTTCAAATCTAGTCGTGCCATTAACATTTGACAAAGACATCTTAATTCATTCATACCCTTTAAACAACTTTTTTTTTTGCCAAAGATCTCTTAATTATGATATTGATCTATATAGACGTATATTGTATATTGTGTGTGAGGTCAAGCAGAGTAAGACAAATGTCTATGTGACCATGAGAAAGGCCATGAAGTGTCCTCCATCCTTCCTTTCAGGGAGCACGATGGAGCAGCTAGATCATTACCTTAATTACCAGGTCATTAATTAGTGAAATCAGTGTGGAAGTACCGGTAAGTTCGCATGTTACTTCTTTATGTAAGTAAACCTCCGTATCAGTTCAATGTCACTATAATATTCAGTAGTCACAACATGAAACCAATATGGAAGTCTTGTTGCGTCATAAAATCAGAGCCTATCACGTTTTAAATATGCAAATATAATGTTTCTCGGGAGAATCGTCCGTGGCTTTGTGAATTGTTTCTAATGAGGCTCGGCAAATTTTACGTAGCTTTAATATGAAATACTTTGTGTTAAGTTTTTACTCGAATGTGTATTATGAATGTAGCGTTACACAGGTCAGTGGTCAGTGGTCTGGATGCGTGGTTGAACCCTGTAGGTCCAGTGTGTGATCTTTACCTGGATTACTCTCTGGACTGAACTGTGGAGGAGGAGGAACCCTGAAAATACACAAACATTCATTTTACGGCCACACCGAGGGCAATATACAGGCAGGTTCAAAAGTCTGAGTGCACGGTGAGATTTTATATGAATTTTTATTTTTTAAAACACACACACACACACACACACACACACACACACACAGCAGACCACACCGAAGTGTATTATTTTTTTTATAAACAGTGCTATTCCCTTTATACCACAGTGATTTGCCAACTATTACAATGTTAAATGTATTAATGAATGACATATATCACTTTTTTTTAACACTTTACAGTTGGATTTAATGTCGTGGAACATCTAAGAGACGAGTTAGTTCCTGTTATCACTTGCGTTCCCTGATCGGCCTCTCCTTCACGTTCTTTTTCAAAAAAAAAAAAAAAAAAAAACAACCCAAAAAACAACACGGCTCGTCATTTTTATAGAAAAACACAAAGCGTAGACTCTTCTGTCCTGAAAATGTCCAAGGAAACGTTACAAAGCACCATGAGTGCTGAGAGCTGAGACTATCTCCATAAATGTTACATACTGTATACATCTCCTAACAAAAAAACCTCATTGCATCAACACTGATATATTTTTCTTTGTTAAACAACACGTTTAAAATAAATAAATAAATAAATAAATAATCTGTTTATTATTATCTGGAGCGTCTGCCTTGCTAGTCACTGTGTATAAGCTGTTACTATGGAAACAATAAGGTATTAAAAGAAGAGCAATAACATTAACCTGTCGTTCATGTTACAGCTGGAACTACTGTCCGAGCCATGCAGGTAACGAACAAAAAATGCATAATGCATACTTTCTGACCAATCAGATTTGAGAATTCAACCGCGCTGTAGTACAGTTCTTATTACAACCGCAGCACTGTTGAATTCTCTCATCTGATTGGTCAGAAAGAGTTGTTCTAATACACTAGCGTTTCTGTAGTAACAGCTCATTCACGGGGACTTGTATCGTGAACGTAACGCATAATTACAAAACATATTGTTATTTAACAAGGAAAACCATTTTTATGGACATGGTGAGGTTTCTGTAAGGAGATGTTTGTTTAACGTTTATGGAAGGAGTCTCCAGTGTCAGTGCGTTGTAAAAGTCAGAGGTAAAGCTGTAAGTTGTTTAGAGTTGTTTATCCTTTTGCATTTTCTCAGTAACACGAAACGTTTCATTTTTTCAGTGTTTTTATTTAACTTCAAGAGAGAACAATGAGAGGCTGGTGAGGGACTGACTGTTTACACCTGCTATAACGTATAACAGCATCTAACTTGATTCAATGACATTCCACGACATTAAATGTAACTGTAAATTGATAAAAAGTCAAGCGTGTGTGGTATGAGACGAACGGAACACTTCAGGACGTCCTGTTATAGGAAAATAATAACTCCCATTACAACACCCATTCTCTCATGAAGTATTTTATTCCTCAGTATACAGTATACATTATCTTTCTACTGCTTTCAGCCAATAATTATACTGTTTTTCACAGTAATATGAGAAATCTGCTTGGTTAAAATCATAGTTTATACCTAAGAGAATGTAATTGTTGGTAGTGCACTCAGAATTTTTTCATTTTTATCTGCAGAAGTATCTTTTTGAATCAACAGCAAATGTTCTGATCAGAAAGGGAAACAGAAAAAGCGACAAGAAGTGTGATACAATAACTGATGGTCAGTAATAAAGTGAGGAATTGAGGGAAATGAAAGAGTTAAAGAGTCATTGGAGGAGGGATTTGTGTGCAGATTAGAGAGTGAGTTTTGTGATTTTTGTGCATGAAGTTGCTACGAGCTACGAGCCCAATGAGAATCATCACAGTAATTCATTTAGTAGTAAAAAAAAATAATCGAGGGGGTTATGATTAAAAAAAGAACATTGTCTGGCTTCATCTTACTAATGGAGAAATTACTCGTTAATGTGGACAGGGCTTTTTCTCCAGTCACTGGGGGTTAGCATCCGAATGAAGCTGCGTGCTTTGGATAGAGACCTGGGATCCGGGCTGCTGATGCAGGGACATGACATGGATCATGTATTATGATGTACAATATACACACCCACACACACACACTCTCACACAACCTAGTAATTGTTCTAAAAGATGAACAGCTGTCAAAACTAATTTCACGGAAAATGCTAATAAAAACAAAAGATGCGTGATTTGTAAATGTATTTAATGTATTTAAACAAAAAACGAAAAAAGACAAGGTATTTGATGTTGTACCTAATCAACTACATAATTTTTTGAAGATAAAGGTTTATTTTGAAATTGATGCATGCAACACGTTCCAGAAAAGTTGGGACAGGGGAAATTTAGGACTAATAAGCGATGTGACAAGTTGAAATAAGAAGGTGATGTGAACCAGGTGAAGCGATCTGCCAACAGATGCGTCAGCGAATAATCCAACACTCTGAGAACAACATTGCCCAAAGACAGATCGGTAGGATTTGGGGCATTTCATCTTCTACAGTGCACAATATAATTAAAATATTCAAGAAATCCGGTCAAATCTCTGTGTGTAAAGGGCAAGGCTGAAAACCACTTCTGAATGCGCGTGATCTCCGATCCCTCAGACTTCACTGTCTTAAAAACTGTCATGAGTCTGTAATGGATGTCCTGACATGTTCTCGGGAATACTTTGGTAAACATTTGTCATTGACACCATTCGTCGCTGCATCCGCTGATGCAAGTTAATGCTTTACTATGCACACCAGAAGCCACACATCAACACTGTCCAGAAGCTCCGCCGACTTCTCTGGGCTCGGTCTCATCTGAGATGGACAGTAGCACAGTGGAATCTTGTTTTGTGTTCCGATGAATCGACATTTCAAATAATTTTCGGACAAAACAGTCGTCGTGTTCTCCGGGCCAAAGAGGAAAAGGACCATCCAAGCGGTTATCAGCGTCAGGTCTAAAAGCCAGCGTCTGTCATGGTACAGGGGCGTGTCAGTGCCCATGGCATGGGTAACTTACACATCTGTGAGGGCAGCATTAATGCAGAAAGATATGTTCACATTTTGGAGCAACATATGCTGCCATCCAGAGGAGGACAACGCCAAACCACATTCTGCCCAGATCACAAGCGCATGGTTGCATAAGCAGAGAGTGCGGATGCTAGCATGGCCTGCTGCAGTCCTGACCTGTCTCCGATTGAGAACGTGTGGCGCATTATGAAGTGCAAAATAAGCCAACGAAGGCCCTGTACAGTTGTGCAGCTGAACAAATGCATAAAGGATGAATGGGGGAAAATTCTGCTAGCTAAACTTAACCAACTGGTGTCTTCACTCAGCGCCCAAACGCTTAATAAGTGTTATTAATAGAAAAGGTGACATTACACAGTGGTAAACAATCGACTGTCCCAACTTTTTTGGAGTGTGTTGCAGTCATCAGATTTTAATTGAATATATTTTCAAAAATAAATTACATTCACAAAGTAAAACATCAAATAATGTGTTAATAATGTGTTTTCAATTGAGTAAAAGGTGAACTGAAATTTCAAATGACTCTTTTTGTTTGTTTTTTTGGCATTTTCCATACTGTCCCAACTTTTTCGGAATTGGGGTTGTATATAATATGTACACATTTAAAAATCCACATTCTAATTTCTAGTTTTAGATGCCATGTTTTATGGATTATTTTCATATGACCGCTAGTGATGTCACTATGCAAATCACACACCTTTTATATCTAATTAACCTTCAAATACATTTGAATACTAAACTGAAATTCGACTGCATTTTTTTTAAAGGTATTTGACAGCTCTAAACATGCTACCACATCCTCTCAATGCACTCACCTGACATTAAGGCTGGAATCCTCCAGATCATCGTATATATCATCAGGTCCCTCTGGAGGTGGAGGCAGAATGACTGAGAAAAAACCGAGGGCAGTGTTAGCCATGTTACCCTGTTCTTAAACCCACAATAAAAACCTGTTTAAATAGCACTATTCTTAGTTCCCTGGGAATTTTATTGGATTTTTTCATGTTTTTCGAGCCTAATAAATTTAGAGCTCATTCATTAGTGACTTTTTAATACATTTGTTTTGACCTTCTAATCTTTTATACGTAAAACACTTTACGTACTGAATCCAAATGAAAAAGTGCTGGATAGATAAAGATGATTAGGAATAGGAATATGTGCCACTGTGTCCTAAACCACATTTAAACGGAACTGGACGTGGTTTTAGGTGAGACGGATGTCCGAAATTCGTTCCGTTAGTTTCGTAGGTGAAGTCGGACACAGGAAACGTCTTGTCTGAGTGACTATATTTGAGTAAACACCACAGTTTGGATGATACCGAACAAGGCATTTCAGACTCACCTCCTGGCCCGCTGTTGCTCCTGAAATGAAATATTTATTATATGAATTAACTAAGTGACAGTGAACAAATTAAAGATCGTTTGCATGTTTTACCTGTGGCTCAGTTCTGTTAATACGGATTTAGACAAAGAGCGGATACGGTACCTACTGTTTTCCTCCTGAGACCCCACATCATCATACACATCTCCGTCATTCTCAGGCAGAGGCCTGCTCTGATTTTTCAGAGTATCAAAGTCGATCTGGACCGATTCGGTCTTTACGTAGCCACCTGAAAACAGTGTTTCGGCATCTTTAGCAGCGAACCGAAGTCTGGATTATACCATTTTAAACATGAATTACATTACACAACATGACATATTGTATCATAGTATCACGGTATCTGTATCCTGTTGTATATAGATACATTTAATGTTGTGGAACGTCATTTAAGCAAATGGGTTCCTGTTATCACATCACTTTATAGCAGCTAGCTTCTCTTGTTCTGTCTCATGTTAAAAAGACAAAAAAAGCACAGCTTGTTAGAGAAAAACTGCAACAGGAAAAGCGCGTACACTCTTCTGTCTCAAAGGCATCTGTTAATTAGGCTTAAATTATATGGAACGTCCACCATACGGAACACTGTCCTTGTAAATGAACTGTTACTATAGAGCACATTGATATAAACCTGTGCTTTGGCTTACACCAAGCAATCAACACACTTTGACTAATTAGAATCAAGAATTTAGCAGCACTTTGGTATAACTTTGGTATTAACTATATGTTAAGTTGTTAATCTGGCCAGAATTCTGGTGTGGTGATGTCACATGATCAAGTTTGTGAACATGCTCGATTAGTGTAACGCTTATCGAATTAGTATCAGGTATCAGCCCATACCCATGTCTCTGATTTCAGTAAAGAAATGTGATTTTTTGACACTCACAGGACCCGTCTTGAGTCCTGGCCAGCCATCGGCCCTCAGGGTTGTCTGTAATCCGGAGGATGTCAATAGAGTCGCCCTGTTTAAAGCTGAGGTCATTCCTGCCACCTTTACAGTCCACTCTCGCTTTTACTTTATGGATGACTTGCAGGGGTCCAGACAGCTGCAATGTTATGAACCAAACATAACATAACATAACATTTCATATGATGGTCATTTATATTACATTTTGAATAATATTACGATGACCGACATGGCCTCACTTTGAATTTCTTTCTGGCCTCTTGTTCTTTTTTTTCACGTTCCTTCTGGTCTTTCTTTTCTTGCTCTGCTCGCTTTTTCTCTTCCTTTTCCCGTTTCTTTTCTTGTTCCTTCACCTCTGGCGTGGACCTGAAATTTACCACCAACGCAGACACAGATATGGAGTGGAGTGGAGATTTGGAGTGTACTGTGGTTAAAAAGTGCAGCATGCTTATTATACAAGACACATCTGTGCTATAAGGGCAGCGAAACCAACATGCTAAGCTAATCAGCATCTGCATTTCAGTGGTAGAAACAGAACTATATGCGGACAGGGAAAAAAAAAAACTACCATCCATCAAGTTCCTCATACGTCTCCCCGTCGCTTCCACTTCCCTGTGCAGATGAAAGTATGTGAGGACCAACCGTCACAGACAAACAGTAATTCAGTTATACAGCAGTCACTGTTCTTACCTCATCTCCTCGCCCTGAGTTTCCTGTAAAGACAAAATGTGACATTTAAATGCTCATGAACTTAAGGAAACGGTCAAAGTCTTCATTCGTTCACGGCTGCTGGAAATCAAATAGTTGCACTTGGTGATGCCAAACTCTATGAGGGTGTCTACGAAAATAAACAAGTTATAAATACTTTGTAGGTTTGTAATGCGACTTCACGTGTACTGTAATCTGAGGCCTAATTTGCAAATAGAAAAACAACAAGTTCATGTAACAGAGTCGTATCTTTATGTGTAAATGAAAGAAAAACAATGCAAAGAAGAAGAAGAAAAAAGTCATACATCCGGTGTGTGTAAAAATATTTGTGGTGACATGCAAACACTTTCATTTCATTAAATGAAGATGACCTTGAATTAGCATGTCTCTGTGTGTTCTAGCTTAACAGCAGGTGGCTAATGCTGTAATCTAGCAGCACTACTATAAGTATACTATATACTATATTCTGTATACTGTATACTATATACTATATTCTGTCGTGTATTATATTGTACATTCCGGTGGGTGTAGCATCGATTAAAGCATTATTAAAGCCTTCGGTTTAAAAAAATGTAAGACACCCTGTTAGCTCACCAAACGATGAGTCATGCAAGTCACCGACATCATCGTATTCCTCTTCTGTCTCCATTCTGTATTTAAAAAAAAAACCAAACCATGTATAATAATAATAACAATGATGCTATTCGTCTTTATATCACAGTGTTGTTAAATTCTGGATTCTGATTGGTTAGAAGGTGTTGATTGAACTTTCTATAACACAGTTCTGACAGTAGTGCAGCTCACACTCATATTAATGCACTCACAATGCGTGCACTTGCATGGTGGATGCGCCAATCGTTTACTGTATAGTGAAGACAGTGTAGTCAATGGTAAACCTCTACGTGTTCACAACAATGGATATGATATACATTCGCATATTCAGACAGTACAGACAATTTAGAGATGCCAATCAGCCTACAGTGCATGTCTTTGGACTGACGGAGGAAACCGGAGTACACGGAGGAAACCCCCGAAATACGGGGACAAAATGCAGGCTCCACGCACACAGGGTCTAGGTGGGAATCGAACCCCCAGCCCTGAAGATGTGAGGCAAACGTGCTAATCATTAAGCCAACGTGCACGCCGTTTATTATATGTATAGTCTGTATGTGTATGAGCTAAATTCAGCATTAGACATTGGGATGGTACTGACTTGGGTCCTGGAGGTCGCGGAGGCAAAATTGGAGCTGCTTGGCTGCTGGGGTGTGATGCTGGAGGAGGAGGAGGAGGAAGAGGACCTCCCTTCTTTATTTCAGGTCCTAAAAACAAAAAAATAGCTAACTTAGAACTGCCATATTTCTATTTGACCACTCGCTATTGAAAATGTATCTCACATAAGTCTGAGCTTATGAGATACACTGTAAACACTGATGTTCACAGCTTGTATCAGGACTGTATTTGGACCACGTGCGTTTAGACAGACTGAAATCCCGATTTACGTATTACATGTTAATCTGCTCATTAACTAAGCACATAACGAGCTCATTACATGTATCACCCTTCCAGTGTTGTTCCATGCTTGTGTTTGCTTTATGAGTAAGATAGTTGCTGCATAAAACATGTGATTTTGTGTGTTGTTTTGAAACTCGGTAACATTTTACAGGCGTCAACATTCTTGTAGCATGTGCATTGCCTGTTGGCGGAGGTTCGGGTTTGTCGAATGTGGTTTGGAGAGACGGATGCATTTACAGTTGTATAACCTGAATAACAGGCATCTCAGACCTCTTAAAGTGATTAGAGCGATTGGATTTTTACCTTTTCCATCAAAGTGCGTTTAGACTTTTATTTTTATGTACATATCTGCGTCCAGATATGATCCTGATGCTTAAAAACACATCAAATGGTATCAGAGACATTTCAGACGGCCAAATTACAGTATAAAATTGACATCCAAACATGCCTCCCAAGTTGGATGCTCAGTAGTTTTGGAAGGTTTTGTTTATTTATTTGTTTGCAGTTGTGAAAATCATGTCATGATAATGTGGTGGCAGAATATAGCCTACTACTTCCATCCAACTATCCATTTTCTGTACCGCTTATCCTACACAGGGTCGCAGGGAGCCTGGAGCCTATCCCAGGGAGCTCGGGGCACAAGGCGGGGGACACCCTGGTCGGGGTGCCAACCCATTGCAGCACAATTGCGCACACACATTCACTCACTCATTGGATTTACAAACACTATGGATTTAGAAATGCCAATCAGCCTACAACGTATGTCTTACTTTCCAAGTACTTACTTCAGAGCAGCTGGCACTGATGCAGATTAACCACACATCATGCGTAGTTCTCATGAGACATTAGGCCACCAGACTTTATCTATAGCTTATATATTATAGGCCTACTTCTGATGGGCATGTAAACAAATAAGTACACCGCATGGAAATTGTTGGGTTTTTTTTATATATGTGGACAAGCAAACATTTGATAGTCTTTGAAACAGTGCCTATTAATAAAGTTAATACACTCTATCAAATGACACGTAAAATCGACATTTTGTAGTAATTTTCACAATTTAAATGAACAAAAAAACAAACAACAACAGATCAATCACATGGAAAAAGTAAGTACACCCCTACATTTATCACCCCTTCAAATCCATAAAATTAGAATCAGGTGTTCAAGATCGGGTGCCAGTGATTAGAACCTGCTTAGGGAGTGCAGATGGAGCCTGTCTTATTTATAGCCCTCTCATATCTAGTGTCTGGGGTCCCCCTTGTTATTGACGTGTGTGGTGTCATCATGTCAAGATCTAAAGAGTTCTGTAAGGCCTTCAGAAAAAAGGTTGTGGATGCCTATGAGTCTGGTAAGGGATTTAAAAAGATCTCCAAATGATTTGAAATACATCATTCCACTGTAAGGAAAATAATCTACAAATGGCGCAGATTTCAAACGACTGCCATTTTGTCCAGGACTGGCCGCCCCAGCGAATTCAGCCCAAGAGCAGGCCGTCTGTTGCAAAAATGAGTCTCCAAGAACCCCAAAATTTCATCACAGCATCCGCTAGCAAGGCTTGCAACTGTTGGTGTCAAAGTGCATGCTTCTACAATCAGAAAGAGATTGCACAAATTTGGTAGAGGCTAGTAAGTTTGTCATCTGAATTAGGAAGAGTTTAATAGTGAGACCTAAATCTAATCTTTTTTTTTTTTTTTTTCTTCAACTTGTTTCTTCAACATTGCTAGTGAAATCAGCTTGCTAGTTGCAGTAATGCTATGCTAATGTAATGCTAGTAGTTAGATGATGCAAGGTTAGCCATTGATAACATACTATGAGTATGATAAAGTTCATTAATATATATTGTATGATGGCATAGTATCAAGTAACTCAGTAAAATTAAACTGTCTAACTGGAGTCAAATCAATTTCTTGAAGATTTGATGGATAATATAATGGAGGTTAAAAATAAGCAGTTGATGTATTAAATATTCTGTATTGTAGTATATTTACTATGGCACATTTTTGCAGTACAGACCTCGTAAAAACTTTGATCCTGGTTATGGCCCTTTTCTCACATGCTACACGAAAGGAAAAACAATCTAATAAGCTGATTTGGATATTAATGCAATTATACATATAATATAGCAATCGGATTTCAGTCTGTCTGACAGGAGATGCACTTAGCCAATCCAGATACGTATGAGACGTATGAAATGACCAGGTGTAAATGGAGTCTTAGTAATCTCATTGTTAAGAACAATTTACTCGCGTTCGCGTCAGTTGTCTCGTATCAGCCCAGTAGAACTAGAGTATGGACTGTTTTTGCCGAAAGTATGGCTGAATTCTGCAAATCACTGGCAACCACAAACCAGCTGAGCGCTCTTACTGTACAGTTTGCACTGAAGCTGGACCGTATACACCCTGAACTTATTCAGCAAGGTCTAAAAATGAAAGCTTTCTGAACTTTGTTCCCATTTTGTGCTTCCCAGTTTTTGTACTTCAGCTGACGATAAAATTACAAAAAAAAGGAAGTTACATGTTTATGCCGTGTGCACAGAACTGTTTTATACAGTGTAATAAAACTAGTATACCAATTTATGTCATCTAATATAGCGAGTAATAATTCATCATGATTGAAGATATCTTGACTGAAGGCCAACTTTTGAGAGTGTACATGATAAATTAGAGTCGAGCTGATGAAGATAGGAGCCTGTAAATAGACTAACAGATATATCTTTGACCACAGAACCTTCTAGATCAACACCTACCGAGAAGCTGTGAACATTAGAGGATGTCACACTATACCATGTGATGTTCACTCCTGTCTTGAAGGGCAAAAAGGAAGTTGACACCAGAAACTATTCTGTCTACTGGCCTGATGCTGTTTCGTCTCAGTTACAATATCAGTGAATAAAGATGCACCAGTACAGGTAGCTCAGACTGGTTAAAGAAAGAAATATTTGATTGTGGATATACCTTAGTACTATGGCTTACTTGCTTATGTACGGTCAAACGTTACCTAATCAAGACAGTCCTTTAGGTAGTAATTAGTTTAACACTTCAGACTGACAACTGACAGGAAAAGCTAAATTCTGCACTCACCCTCACTTGGTGGTTCTGCAGCCTTCTTGAACTTCTCAAGGTTGACCTTGGGTGGTCTGTTAGGTTTGCTTGGCGCACTGCCGAGAGCAAGAAGGTTAGTTAATGGGTTTCTTTTTGGGGCTAAAGGATCTTTCACCGTCAGTGCATCAAGTCCAGAGGGTTTGGTCTTGTAGCTAGGTTTTTTTTGTGGGACACTGGGGCCTGGCACTTGAGATTCTTTTGAGCTTTGCGATTTGGACTCGTTCTTTGCCTCTTCTTCTGGTTTGTTGAAGCGACTGTGGGTAGTATGGAAGCTGGAATTCTTTAAATTTGCGCGCGAGAATGGTTTTGCCGTATGATCCTCCTCTTTCTCGTCTCCTGTCTGCTGCCAAAGTAGGTTGATGCTACTCTTTGGTTTGGGAGCTGCAGGCATTTTTGGAGGGGTAGGGATGGTGTTCGCAGTGCTTTCATTGTTCTCAGGTTTGGAGCTCTTGAAAGGTTTGGTTGTCACAGGTGGCGGTTTGGGGAACATGTTCTTGGCCTCTGTTATCGGCGGCTTCTGTAATGGTATCTTTGGCTTCTGTTCACTGTTCTGGTTCCAATCCGGTGGTTTCGGTTTTAAGGGTTTAGCAAAAGGGGGTTTGCTATCCTCATTTGCATTTGCATTTTCAAACCTGCCGGCGAGGGCTTTAGACTTTGAAGACTCCCACGACTCTGGCGCACTGTTGTTGGAGACTATGTTCTTCACGTAGCTGGGTCTAGGGTTGGTGGAGTTAGCAGCAGCAGCAGCAGCAGCACTGCCTGAGAGGCTGACCTCCAGCGCAGGTTTTTTAGACGGCACCGTGGGACCTGATAGGGTTGGGTGGACAGTGGTTTTTGGACGTGCTGCACCACTTCCTTCCATAGAGACACCTGTAGTCTGGAAACGAGCCCGAATGGCTTTCACATCTGATTTGTTGTCCTGAAATGGAGACCACAAGTCAAGACTAAGAGGATTAGAAATAAAGATAGGACATTCAAAAGTTTGTCTGTGTATTTATCACAAATTTACTTCTTTACTTGTTTAATACTGATACATTAACAGATTTACACACTAAATAAATGCAGTAGTTCAGTAAAAAACAACAACTGGAGGATATATTATAATATATAAATATTCTGGGTAACAGACTACCATTAGTGTCATATCTCCAGTGCAAAACTAGGGAGTAAACATCAGACATCAAATATCTTGGCTTATAGATTATATTTACCATCTGATTTAGAGATGAAATAGAGATTTCCTCTACTCATTTCTGTCCTTAGATATTTATTTATTCCTCTTCTTCTTTTTTTTTATTTTTTATTTTTTTAAATTTGTGTTATATGCCTTTGTTCTGTATACATATTATGCTACACCACACTTATAGTTTTACTTTGCTGTAGCTAATGTTTCTTGAACAACCAACTGCAAACTGCTTTGTCAGATCTCACTGCAGTCTAAATGTTAATGAAACAATGAAAGCAAATATTACCTTCATTAACACAACTGGAAAAGCATCCATGTAATGAAAAGTAATTTTTTTTTACCTGCTCTTCTGAAGTATGATGGGCTCCTTTATGAATTACTCTGTGTTGGCTCAACCTGACTACAAGTCTGACTGTGATCACACAGGAACTAAGTAAATTAAACACATTAAACTACAATAGCAGGAAGCTGTGCACTACCCAGCCAATGACAACTGTGTAGTACTGAAACCTGTTCTGGTTTTTGCAGATGAGCTGCCTGTGAGAGGGGTATCACTGTTCTTCATCTTGTGTCTTGTTACTTTCGTTGAATTTTCAGCATGAAGAAAGACATTTGCTTACAGAGCCCTAAGGTTATGAAATAATGGAACTATTCTTATGGTCAATTTTTTAATGGTTTAAATTCTGTTAGGATTTTAATCCAAGTTAAAAAAAAAAAAAAAAAAAAAAAGCACTAAAGGAAAAAAATGTATCTTTATTTCTCTAGTGAAGATGACTGTGTTTTAAAAAGCACGGTACTATTTCCTCTGAATTAGTCACATTTCAACAAACAAACAAAGAAAAAGTAGACTATATGAAGAAGCCAGACTGAACCAGTGGGGCTATAAGCGAGAGGGAGTGTCTGAAGAGGGCTGCATTTGTTATGGATGATAAGTCAGTATCTCCACAATTAATTTGACCGATGTTGGTCACTATATTTATGACTAATTACCTAGAAGGCTAAGAATGGAACAAACTGGGAAAATATTGGGGAGCAATGGTGATCAGTAATCGGTCATTGGGAAATACAGATGATTGATCAGTGACTACGTTTACATGGACAGCAGTAATCTAATTATTGACCTTACTCTGAGTAAGACAATATTGTGATTAAGGTGTTTACATGAGTCGCTTTTAGAATACTCCTTTCATGTTCCCGTTTTACATGTTATAGAACGTAGATTGATTAACGTCATTACGTCACCGCGCCACACCGATTGACGTTCCCTCCAGAATTTCACGTATCGACGTACACTTCGTCTTCGTTATGGTACCGTATACAGTTTTGGGTGTTTTTATTTTTAACTTTACGAAAGCTTCAAGTGCGGTTAATTATTTGTCATGCCGTATGTGCAAATAGACGACTGCTTGAAGCCGTGGGCTGCGTCCCAAACCTCGTACTTACCTACTATATAGTAGCCGAGATACGTGTATTTGACCTACTATACTGTAGGTAAGTACGCGGTTTGGGACGCAGCCGTGCTCTCTTGTTTGCCGTAAAACGGTTGAGCGCTGCCGTGCGTGTACGTGTCCTGTCACAAAATGCGGTGAAAACTCTCACACGACGTTAATAATGTGATTAAGGTGTTTACAGGTCTGTAATGCACGTCGATAATGCGACTAAAACAGGAACACTCCACACGTCTTAATTCATTTTGTGTTTACTTCGAGTATGATTTAATCTGATTAAGGTAATCAATAATCGCTGTTTACATGCTAGTTTCTTAATCAGAGTATCGTCTTAATCGGGTTAATATCGGATTATTGTCGTCCATGTAAACGTACTGAGTGAGTGGTTGTTGGGAACATGGCTTGCGAGTGCAAATCAGTCAGGCTTTACACACTGGTGGTGAATCGAGTTATCCAACAGTTGTGGTGTGAACTGGAGAGCTGTGTGGAGTGCAGCGCAGTCATTAATGCAAGTAATTATAGGGGTCTAAATAGTCACCAATAGTCATCTACTGACCAATTCATCAAGTTGGCAATAAATGCCAGGACTGAGAAAGAGACAAATTTGGACAAAAGCAGAGCATGACAAAGTGGCTAGGTCTGAATGGCACCTGCTACCGTTCGCTAAGCATTTTCATCGCTAAAACCAGTTTGTCAGGTCCTTCTATTTTAACGTTACCATGCAAATGACATTCTGGAATATGTGAAAAGCTTGTTGATGTTGCTGGTAATGCACCCCTCCATGTCCTGGCAGCAGATCATAAAGCCCCACTTTGTTCTTTTGTTGGCACTGAGAGCCAGTTATCAGGTCTGGAATGGCGGCTGGACAGGTGCACTGACACACCCTGAGTAATGAGTGCTGCAGGACTGGGAACAGACCTAACACCAGGAAGTGCAGATAAACTTACACTGCTGACTACAAGCTGGACTGTTAATACTCAGAGAAATGAGCTGAGGAGAAAGCAGAAGTTTTGTGTTTGACATGCGTTAGTCAACATCAATTACACTATCACTGTTGCTGTAATGACAGCGGGTTGTGTAATTCCTGTAGCCTGGACGAAACACGTTTGAGTCACACCATAGTAAAATGAACACGCTCTCTCTTAAATAGAACCTTTTCTATGTAAATACCTGACCTTGTCCTGCATGGGATGTTATCCTCATTCTGTCCGTCATGCTGGTATCAGTGGTTAGCCACATGCATAAACAGAGCGAATTCTCACATTTCAGTTGCTACTGTGGCGTGTGTTATATTTTTAACAGGCACAAGAAATAGACAGAAATAGCCCTCTCTATAAGGGCTTTAAAAGATGCAAAGCAACAGGACAAAACCAGCAGTCCTTTATTTATAAAGCCCTTATAAAGAGAGAAAAAAACCCCTGTATAAGTCTATTTCTGTCTATTTCTTGTGCTTGTGTAATATCTCTTTTTCAATTAGCTTTTATATTTTATGTATCTATACAGTATACAGTATACAATATATAATCATAACTAAAAAAAAAAAGTTATTAATTATGTTGTGCTGTACAACTCCAATTCCGAAAAAGTTTACAGTATAGAAAATGCAGAAAAACAAACCAAAAAAAGAACAACAAAAAGTCATTTGAAAATTCTGTTAACCCTGTACTATATTGAAAACACATTTTTTTTTTTTTTTTTTTTTACTTTGTGAATTTAATTTATTTTTGAAAATATATACTCAATTCAAATCCGATTTTTGGAGTGCAACACACTCCAAAAAAGTTGGGACAGTCGATTGTTTACCACTGTGTAATGTCACCTTTTCTTTTAATAACACTTATTAAGCATTTGGGCGCTGAGTGAAGACACCAGTTGGTTAAGTTTAGCGAGCAGAATTTTCCCCCATTCATCCTTTATGCATTTCTTCAGCTGCGCAACTGTATAGGGCCTTCGTTGCCTTATTTTGTGCTTCATAATGCGCCACACGTTCTCAATCGGAGACAGGTCAGGACTGCAGGCAGGCCATGCTAGCACCCGCACTCTCTGCTTACGCAACCATGCGCT
>JANDJT010000081.1:20044566-20081057 GCA_024331685.1 Stegophilus panzeri | reverse complement strand
TTGACTGGAACTTCTTAATTATTGCCCTGATGGTGGAAATGGGCATTTTCAATGCTTGCGCTATTTTCTTATAGCCAATTCCCATTTTAAGAAGCTCAACAACCGTTTGCCACACATTACAGCTATATTCCTGTGACTTTGTTATGAATGACTAAGGGAATTTAGCCTATATGTTATCTCATATTTATGCCCCTATGAAACAGGAAGTCATAGTTGAACAATTTCCTGTTCCTAGTCACCCAGGTGTACCAAAAAAATCCATGAGAGCAGAAGTATTCTTGTGAACTTTTCTGAACAAAAGATCAAAAGTTTAAACAATAAAGACCTTTTTTCACAGCCTTCTTTGCTCATATTTACCAATGGTGCCAATAGAGGAGGACACTATTAGTGGAGGGAACTGTATATGAACCATCTAACTGGATGTTATAAGTGGTTTTCTGAGATGAGACCAAATACAAATTTCCAACACAGTAATTGTTTGGTACACATACAATATATATTGTGATAGCAGCATATAACAGTTCTACCTGACATGATTTTCAGGTAGAATAGTTTTAGAGATAAAAATCATAAAAAACTGATTTTTATACTGGATTTTTCAAATAATTCAGCCTATAATAAATTGGAAATAAGCAATAACTTTCAATGTTGCGATGGATATGTACTGTACATACAAAAATCAAATGGACTTTCCCAATATTCTACTTTGTACCTAGCATTTCCTCATGACGTCATCGAACGTCTCTGATTCGCATGTTCTTGAATGTGCTTGTACCGTCCAGATGTTACAGATAGCTGTCCTCTGTCTCTTGTGTATATCCATGGTAAGTACCACCCCTGTCTTCGGGGCAGTGAATACCAAGGGTTTGCTGAAGCTTCTGTTCCTGCTGACGTAACTCCATGGAGTCGACCAAGTCATAGACATTCGACAAAGACCACATTGCTGTTGGAAACCATGCTTTGACCTCTCCGTCCTTCCCCACCACCAGCATGCTGAAGTAGTCCGTGGTGATCTTCAGCTGGTCTCTCAGATTCCTCACAACTTCTGGTGACAGTAGCTCTTTTTCAGTCTGACTTTTGCCTGCAGGATGGGAGACAGGCTGGTGATTTTAATTTTTTTTGGCCAATAATTCAATCACATTCAATTATAGCACTGGTAAATGTATTTATGAAACCTACCATTCAGTGGAAATAGCTCAACAGTCCCTGAAGCCTCTTGTCCTTTTCCTACAAGTTTCAGCAAAGCAAAATGACGGATCCCTGCAGTGTAAGAATACGAAAGGGTTTGGGTCCTTTTCTATAGTTTGCACATTTATAAGCAAGCTCGAGCTCAGATTGGAGAATCCAGACGAAACTCACATCGACCCATTTTATTTTCCCAAAATCTCAATCTGATTACACTGTAAAAATTGCTGTAAATTTACAAGATTTTACACTTTGTAAACATCTTTTAAGTGATTTGGCAGTTGGAGCAGTGGAGCGGGTTTACAGTAAAATACCAGAAAATGCTATGCATAGTCCAGTTTTTAGCTATGACTTTTTCCTGTTTTTTTTTAATGCTCCAGCTTAAAAAAAATAATTTAAAGGCTTAGTAGTTTTTAAAGAATTTTTTTTTTACAGTGTAATAAACGAGAAGCACATTGTGATTGCTGTGTTATCAATGTTTCTTTGAATGACGCCTGGTATTTAGCTTAACGAAATGATGAGAACCTCCAGCCCAAGGCCAGTTATGTGTCCTAGAATTACCCCCCTGTAATTCTAACACTGATTCCTACCCATGTTACACTCCTGTCCATTAAGAGCTTGAATCTGCTGATGAAAGGAATAGTCATCCTCAGTGGGAGCGGAGATGATCAGAAGTCTTCTATTGGACATAAACCTGAAATGCACGTGAGATACAAAACACACACAAGGATGTGAACCATCTCAGATCTGAAGATAACTCCTGACATATGCTATTCATATTAAACCATCAGTTCCTGTTTGTCTACCTGAGCAAGGAGTTCTCTGCCTGATTATTAGCCTCAGATGGAGAACAGGCTGAGGGAATGTCCTTCTCCTCTGCTTTCTCCAACAACCGAGACTGGAAGGTGTCGATGTAATTTATAATATCTGATGGGGCTGTTGGTGAATCAAACACCATTCCAAGCTGAAATCACAAAAGCACCATCTTATACCTCTGGAAACACAAGTCCTGATGAAGATAAATAATAGAAATTCCCCTTACATTAGGTCTCAGGTCATAGTCCGTCACCGCCATGCAGAATTCCTTAGATACAAGTCCGTACTCTTTGCGGATTTGACTGATCAGGTCAGGATTTTTGATGTTGTCTGGCAGCAAGGTGAGTCGAGGATCTCCATCTGTTAAAAAGTTACACATCTGTGTTTGAAAATGTATCATTTCTGATTTTCAGTGCTAAGGGTGGGCATTGTCCTTGCCTCACACAAGTCTGTGCCCTTTCTCAATGCTCGCAAAATCACGAAATCCTGAAGTGACTGATTAATACAAACCTGTGATTTGCAGCTATACTACAGTCAGAGCTATCGCTGATCAGAATCCAATATTCAACAACACTGTGGTATTAATACAATAAAATAATTTAGCTAAGTTAACGTTAGCTAAGTTAATGAACTACCTAACCACAGCAATGTGCTAACATTAGCCCCTTGAGGAAGTTCAAAAAGAAAAGCTAGTGCCGATGTCACATTATTTAGGTTGTGACATGGACGTTCAGTGCGTGCGGCTACAAAGAATAGAAATGAATTAGACCGCTGCTACCTTGATGATAGTGTTGCAGTCGCAGGTTGGGACTTTGCTCTGAGCCCAGGATGGACAGCATTGTAATTTTCCGTAAAGCCAAGTCACAACTGTGCAGCTCATTATCATCTCTCTGTTGGAGATACTGACTCGAGACCTCACTGGGGGAAGAAATTACCTGCAGTGTAAACAGTGTGGAAGTTATAGATAATAAGAATATTAGTGTATTGCACGTAAGAGTGGTCCACAGTCACATTTTAATGGACAACCACATGTGCATGTGGCGAAGCAATGAAATATTACCAGATTAGCTAGCTACCCGCATGAAGATTTCGTTGTGGATTATCCGTTATTGAACAATCCCATAGATTTCATATGTGATTATATATGAAAGTGCATTTTAAGACGTTATGCCCTGAAATTCGGGGTGGGGGTGGGGGGTGGGGGGTGTTGGGGGACACACGAACTCATCTGAAAATAAAAACACATGCAGTACAGTATATGTGAAACATTAACGTGTGAAAATAAATGATTCGTGTGAAAATAATGCATCTGAAAATGAAAAAAAAACAAAAAAACGAAATACCCCCAACCATTTACACTTAATGTGAAGGTAAATTAATAAGGTGAAAAATATCACATCTCAAAATAATGCACTACATGTGAACAAATCAACATATAAATCATACGAAACTCGTGAAACAAATCCCAATCTGAACATAACTCACAAAAAAATATGTGGAACACAATATGTAAAGTGTCTAAAAACTGACTGTGTAAATGTCATGTGTTTGATTCATGTGTTTAAACACATTAAAAGGGATTTTTCTCTCTTCAAGTACTCTTCAATCCAAATGTTTATCAAAATTCTGCACTGGGAGGAATTCATTTTGTAGAGAGATGAAGGACACCGCTGATAGATGTGTTTAGAGGCCGTTCAGACAGCGGTGTGTTCAACTTGATCAGCATCCGAGTGCATGACTTTGCAACCAAATTCAAATATCTCAAACATCCAAAAAGTATTGTAGGTTAACAAATGTTACCACTGCATCAGTTTTGTTTGTTTATTAATGCATGGCAGGAGCTACAGTATATTCTTGTTGTTGTTTTTTTTTGTTGTTTTTTTTTTTTGGGAGGGGGTTTGCCCATGTGGATTAGTTCAGAAGTGTGACTTGTTCAGACTAGTTGTTAAAAACATAATATGAAAACTATTTGAGCAGTAAATCAGAACGAGGCTTGCAGTGTGAACGAAAGCCTACGAACAGATGCGATAACTATGCTTTTAAACAAGCGCACACAGCGATGAACTTACAAGAAGTCTTCTTTGACCCTTGAGCTTTTCCATAAACTCTTTGAGAGCTGTTTTTTCTTTACTGTCCGCCTCTCGTTGCGACTTCTTCCCTCCTCTTTTCCCCTTTTTCTTATTCTTTTCCTTATCCTTCTTTCCTTTGCCTTTCTGTTTGGACAAGTCGTCCGTTTGCTCTCCTTTAATCTCTGTGATCGAACTCGTTCGCCCACTCCCTTTATCGTCGTATTTGTTCTCCACTTTCACTGCTGTTTTTTCTCCTGCATCTTCAGTGCTTTCTGTTCGACTGTCAAGCTTGAGCTTCAAAACTTTATTCGCCCCAGGTTTGGGAGTGGAGATCGCCTTGCCACCGCCCGGACTCGCCGGGGTTTTACGGATGACGAATCTGGATCGTCCGCTGAGAATATCCTGAATCTTGCTTCTGATGGCTGCCTTTCTGTCCAGAGTTTGTCGCTGTGAAGGAAAGATGGACGTAACGTTTCTCTGTTTCTGAGTGCTGAGTCTCTTCTTACCACCGTTCTGTTTCGTTACTAACCTCTTCTTAGTGATCTTGCATCTCTGAAGTGACCCTTTCCTTGCAACTCTCTCCAGCTTGCGTGCAGGGAGGTTATCGATAACCTCCAAAACAGCCTCCACACGGACTGGGTAAGGAAATCTCTCACCAACCTTCAGGTTCTTCTTCAGGATCAACATGGAGAAGGTTTGGTGTTCCAGCTCCAGGTAATGAAGCAGTTTTGTCACCATGTCTGAATCCAGTGCTTGCTCGGTGGCCTGTCCCTCCATGGTTGTGTGCTGGATTTTGCCTTCCATCATTGCATTCTGAATAATGGTCACAATGAGGGTGTCTCTCTCTGCTAATCGACACTTCAGCCCTTCAGATTCCTGGATCTGTTTCTCCATCATGAGTAAGTAGTTATCGCTGTATGATGGGGCGGTGATCACCCATAAACGCTTTTTCCCTGCAAAGTCAGCCAAGAAGTCAGTCTCCGAAGCTCCTCCGGGTTCTCGTACTCCAGCTTCCTCTGCGCCAGCGTGTTCCCGGGGGCCCACAAGTTCATCCCTTGTCTTTGAGCGCTGTCTGTTCTTGCCTGTTCGTGCTGACAACGCTGTGCTGCAGCTCGACAAGACAAGCCCCACCAACACTATCCACACACGATGCATTTCTCAGAAGTGCAATCGCACTGTCACTCAAAACATGGCTTCGCTCTGCGGCTGGAGCCGAGGAGGCAGGGCAAAAAATGACGCCTCTGCTTCACATTAAGACTCTCTTGGAATTTCAAAGCTGTGTGGCATGTGCAGAAAATGCTCAGTGTGTGTGTGGGGTAATGGGCTGGTGTGTGTGAAACCTGATGCTCATGCATTTGTACCCAGAACCAAGCGTATGTAAACTTTTGAACTGGTTCTTTTGCGCAAATTTATTTTATTGTTGTGGTTTGTGGACTATATGTAAACATCTGTCATGTGAAATAGCTTTAAATAAAAAACAAAATGCAATTTTAATGATGGTAAATGGTCTGCACTTATATAGTGCTTTTTTAACCTTAGCGGTTCTACAAAGCACTTTACACTGTGTCTCATTCACCCATACACACACACTCACACACCAATGGTAGCAGAGCTGCCATGCAAGTCGTTAACTTGCCATCGGGAGCAACTTGGGGTTCAGTGTCTTGCCCAAGTTCACTTCGGTATGTGGTGTCACGTGGACCGGGAATCGAAGCGTTAACCGTACGATTAATGGACAACCCGCTCTACCACCTGAGCCCCAGTAGCCCCCTCTAATGATCCCTCTTATTTAAAAAAAATATTATTAACATTTTGTAGATTCTGCAAGGGGTGTGTAAATTTTATGAGCACAACAGTATATATAGTGTATGATATGACAGAGAGAATATGACTAGATAACAAGGCTTGGCAACAACTGGTATAGTAACATAGTGTGTAAACTTTGCAGTTGGGTGAGTGCACTGAGAGTCCTTATATATGTAAGAATTGGAGTCCTTGACGGCCATGTTTGTAGGCCACGTGGTGTTATGGGTAGTGTAGTTGGATGGCCAATTCCGACGTGGACATGACACCATTATGGAAGTGTATTATAGTTTTAGTACGTAAAGGTTTTTATGGTAATTATGGCAACATGTTGTTACTATTATGCATTATAAGAAGTATTGAATTCTTGAATCTGAAGGCGTTGATTAGAACAGCATGGCTCCCACAATAGTTCTGGCTGGAATTAAAATCACAGGTTTATATATCAATGTGTGTATGCTCCACATAATCATAAGATTAATACTATACAGTATTATTACAATATTAAAATGTAACTAACTATAAACGGTGAAAAAGCTTGTTCATTGTGTTGTTCATTACTTAATTAAAAATTGCTCAAATTGCTGTGGTAAAAGAGGAATAAAACACTTTGGGACATGCTGTTATAGGAAAATAATCAACTTTGGGGTGGTAACAGTAACCCCATTTCATCACACCAACCTGTTGTGGATTATTTTCCTATAAAAGCACGACTGTTGTGTTTAATTTCTTACATATTTCTTGAAAATGATGACAAGCTTTGCTTGCTACTGTATCTATTGGACGTTATCAACAACTCTCAACTTTATTTAAACAAATATGATTTTTTTTTAAAAAAGAGTAAAATAAAAGTCCACACCACAGTTGGAGACATTGTTATTGAGCAAGCCTCAATAAATGATTATAATAGTATATGTGCGGCATATGCAATTTGTAATATATTTTAAAAAGTTGCATAGTCATCATACCATTCATACATAATAAATAGTGGCCATCAGATTATAATTAGTACTCTTATCAAATATTTCATCCATCCATCCATCCATCCATCCATTTTCTGTACTGCTTATCCGATACAGGGTCACAGGGAGCCTGGAGCCTATCCCAGGGAGCTTGGGGCACAAGGCAGGGCTACTCTGGAAGGGTTTTAAACTAATCAGGGTTCTTAAACTAGAGGTTTGGGTGTGAAATGATGAATGATTTTTTCCCCTCATCTCTGTTACCTTCAAATAAAGCCATCTCTCAGGAGAACAAAAAAAAACCTACTTCAGCATTTTCACATCCTAGATGAAATTTTAGACTTGCACAATTAAGTGCCACAGCTTCATTTCCTCTATTCGCTTTCACTTTTGATTGCAGCACTGTTTTAAGCAAAGGGCTTCTCAACTTCAAACTTTTTTTTTTTTTTTTGTAACCAGGATCGATTTCCGGTGTAAAACAAACCCCCCCCGGCCAAAAATAAATAAATAAATAAATCCACCCTTTTATAATTCCATTCATTCATTCACCTTTAGTAAGAGCTTTATTCAGGTCAGGGCTGTGCTGGAGCTGGACCCTATCCCAGGAACAGCGGCTTAGGAGGCAGGAATGACATTTGGCAGAGTGCGCCCTGGCTGGGACTCACCACTCACACACTCATTCACACCTACTGGCATGTTTTTCTGAGTTGGAAGGAAGCCAGAGAACCCAGAGTAAACCCTCATAGACACGGGGAGCTCAAGCATAGAAACTCCGCATAGACAGTAACCCAAGCTCAGGATAACACCAGGGTCCCAGGAGTGTTGGTGTGGCAGCACTACCCACTGCACCATGATGCCATTCTCAAGTTAACAGTGAGCTTAAAATGAAGAAATGACTTGTTATACGGCAAACATTACAGAGATTGGCATCAAAGCCATTCAATTGTAGAAATTTGCACCACTATTATATCATTAAAAGAACCCCTAGGACCACTTGGAGGGCCGTAGGTTTAAACTCCCGGTCAGACTGTCGAAGCTAAAATAGTTAAAACAGTATTCTCTATACACTTTTAAGCAAGTGAACAATTCTTCAAGCATTTAATTGCCAGTTGCCTTAATTGCCGGACATTAGTAATGACTGATTAACGATACCGAGCAGATACTTATACTAAGAGACGTCTCAGCACGGCATTAATAAGGAATGGTGTATTATTATCATCCAAACCTGAGAAGTTTATGCTTGAAGAGTTTCGTTAAGTGCTTTCTGGCAGTCCTCAGATTTGAACGATCAAAAAGTTCCCCGAAATTTATTTGCCTAGCTAAGACATAACGATCTGTCCAGCTGATAGTCAACACGATAACGACGTGACCAACCGACGCTGGATTAAAGAGTGGGAACCTACAGCCTTTAGAGTTGCCTCAGTTTAGAAGAGAGAACCTCAAGCGATTAGAGACGTGTGTGTCTTTTTCCAAAGCGAATGGCTAACAGCCACGGTGCCTCCACATTCCACAAATGGAATCCATTAAACAAAGCAGCACGAGTCTGCATGCAGCCGGCATGCAGCATTCTCTCTGATCTGAGAAAAATCAATATCACAATGCACATTTGCAGCAAATGTTTATATCAATCAGCCTAGACTTGCTATTGTAGCATAAAATGGTGTGGAGACCCAATTCCCATCCCCTAGTACTTTATTGACCAACACAAAATTCGATGTGCCCACAAGTTATTAAAAGGGAGAAAGAAAGAAGAAGCAATTGATAAAGGCTTCAGGTCAATATAATATACAAATGACTACAATAAGTAAATGAAACGGAGCGATGTAACTTAACTAACTAACCTAACAAATGGCCAAAAACAAATAGAAATGTTCCCTCACTAACCTCTAATTGACCCTACACCCTGAAGGGCCCCCTGCAATAATATGAGTAATTCAAAATGGGACAATTTGTTGTGACTATGTGGAGGATTTGTAATTGTTTATAGCATACTGAATAACTAGCTTGCAAAATCAACACCACTTTGTTGCGCACATGATTACAAAACATGCAAAAAAAAAAAAAAAAAAAAGAGGTCCACAGGCAACTGAGTGCTATAGCAAGAACCAGACCGGAAAAGTCTGGGTTTTGTTTTAAACCACATAGCTGTGAGCCACAGGACAGCAGTGCAGTGTTGTCCTAGCTTTCACACACACACACACACACACATACAGTAAGAAAGCTGGACTATTGGTTCTTCTTCTTCAGGGTCGTCAGTTGTGCTGTACTACAGCTTTATTTGATAAGATTTTATTTCATTATTACTTATTGGCCAGTTAATAAGTAAGGAATAACACACAACAGACCGTGTTGTTCTATGAAAAAAACTTACCCCGGGGGGTGGGGGGAGATGTGGAACGACGCACAAGCGGAGTGCTGCTATACCCCCCGAAGTGCATTCATTTTTTTATAACAGCTTGGCCTTGAGTGTGTTAATCCACTTATGCCACAGTGATTTGCCAATGATCACAATATTTAATTTATTAATGTATGAAATGTCGCACATTTGAGCAGTTTATAGTTAGATTTAATGTTGTGGAACGTCCGAGAGACAAGTTAGTTCCTGTTCTCACTTATGCCATAATAAACAGTAATTCCCTCACCAGCCTTTCTCTTTCTCTTTCTCTCACAAAAAACAAAAACACAGCAAACTCCTCTGCCCTGAAGACTTGTCCTGTTTTGAGAAACTTCACAAAGTACCGTGAGTGTTACAACCGAGACTCCTTCCATAAATGGTACATAAATGTCTCCTAACAGAAAATGTCACCACACCATACTGATTATAGGTTTTACTTTGTTAAACAATAATAATAATAATAATAATAATAATAATAATAATAATAATAATAAAAATGTGTTTATTATTAGTTTTAGGTTAGGTGGAATGTCTGCCGTACAAGTCCCTGTGTATGAGCTGTTAGTGAAGAAACAATCACAACAAGGTATTACAATGAGGGCATTGATATTAACCTATTATGCATGTTACAGCTGGAACATGTGCTGTTAAATACAAAAATAATGCACACCTTCTGACCAATCAGATTCAAGCAATCAACCATGCATGATGTGGTATATTAGGCAGTAAAAGCCCTGGGCAAATATGGTGACTTGACCTGTATGTATACTGGAGTAGTTTGAGTATTAACAATGTTGTTGTTGTTTGGGTTTGCAGGGGGAAGCTGACCTTAAGAAGGAGAAGGTTTGAGTATGTCTGTTAGACACTCCTGGTGAATCAGCTCCTCCTGCTGGTCATTTTTTGTGTCTCAGCTCTTGACAACAGGTCTAAAATAGGGCCAGCTACAGTACAGTGCTACTATTTTTAGTATTCATCCATCCATCCATTCATTTTCTATATCGATTATCCTACAGGGTCGTAGGGAACCTGGAGCCTATCCCAGGGAGCATCAGGCACAAGGTGGGGTGCCAATCCATCGCAGGGCAAAATCACACATACATACACACACCCATTCATACACTACGGACACTTTTGACATGCCAGTCAGCCTATAACGGATGTCTTTGGACTGATGGACGAAACCGGAGTACCCAGATGAAACCCCAGCAGCACGGGGAGAACATGCAAACTCCGTACACACAAAGCTGCGGTGGGATCGAACCTCCAACCCTGGAGGTGTGAGGCGAACGTGCTAACCACCATGTTTTGTATTTTTTTTGTTTTGTTTGAAATTGAAATGCATACTACATGATACCAACATTGTGCATTGTTATATCGCGGTATAACTGAGTATTGGTATAAGTGACGGGCGATATCTTATCGTTTGCGATATACCGGTAGAAATTCCCCCAACCAAGGGCGTAACCATGGTATGGACATTGGGGGCCCCCCCAACCAACATCCAAAGTTTGATACTGAAAATTCGCATATTTAGAACATAGTTTTAGGATTACAGTTACCGTTTGAATTCACGTGATTTCTGAGTGATAGAAGCTCCCACAGCATGGGGAAATTGTAGGGTGTTCAGGACGTCCTGTGGGCAGATGTATTCTCTGCTCCATAACCTACCATGAAACCTACCACACCAAGTAGAGGTGAGCTAAGATGTGTGCAGGCAAACCACACATGCTAACATTTAAACATTTAAACTGACGTTAGCCTAGCCTACTTCGTGGGTGTGCAAATATCAAAAGTTAATTGACGTTCTTAAGAACAAACCAAGCCATGGTATGATGCCTTCTATACTAAGCTAAGGTTACATACTATTTAGGTATCTAGTTACTTACTGTCTGAAAAAAACCTTGTATGCTCTGCTGCACTTTTCTATGCTTGGCTGCTGTCTCCATTTCTTACAGACTGAGCTACTAAAATATATCAACAAACTTATGGGCGCAACCAAGTGTACAATTGGAGGGGGGCACACACCTATTTTCCTTAACAAACTGAAATATATTAAAAAGGAATAGACATAAATAAATAGAATAGATGAAGAAAAGACAGATCCTTTGGCAGGGTTCATTAAAGGGAGACGTATAGAAAATATTTTGTACAATATATTAGGGGGGGTACAGACTGGTATTTCCTCAACATTGGGGGGACGCGACCCCACCCAAAGAATGTGTGGTTACGCCCATGCTCCCCACAATAAGAATTAGTCTTCCCGCGATAATAACGATAAAGCCTAGTTGATGACGTATTTCTGTGTGCGACCCGTTCCCAGCTCACGTGCAGAGCGAATACGAGTACGGCGGAAGGGGGACGTGAAGCTGAGGAAGATTTTATCGCTAAACGAGTAGCTACCTCTAAAATCTGGAACTGGTTTCGTTACAGAAAATCACTTTTACTTTTAGATCAGTGTTTGTGTTTCTGACGCTCTCAAGACTGCATGCAGCTGTCACTTGTAGCCAAAAACAGTGGTGAATGGTACTATATTTATATCGTCACTGATATCATTATCGCAATAAATACCAGAAAATATCGTGATATGGTTTTAAGCCCATATCGCCCATCCCTAATTGGTACATAACCAGTTTTTTCTTTCTTTCTTGACTGCAACCAAACTTTGCTGCGGTTCACATGACAACCCCAACCCCCCCTCCCAAACCCTGGGTTCAGTCGAAACGAAGCTCATTTTGTCAGACAAAATTCTCACACCCCTGCTCTAAAACGCCACGAAGACGAATGAATGGAAATGAACGAGTGATTGAATCCCGCTCTTTTTAAACCTAACCTTTGTAAAGGTGGTGTTTATCGCTGACGTGGCTAAGGATTAGCCAATAAAACGCGAGCACGGAAACTAAACAGTCCTCTCCCCTCCTTTTAATTTCCGCCTAGCACGTTTGGCTTCACCACTCTGTGTGCTGCAGTAAAGGTTAGTCCCTCATACCGGCGTCCTTTAACCAAACACTGCTGGTTTTATTTTACACTTGGGTTGGAAGGACACTCTGAATTTTCACCGAGTCGAGTGAAGTTGTTTTATGATAGATGTATTAGTCGGGCAGCGCAAATTAATCTTTGAATCTGTGCTTTCGTGTTAGCAGGTTAGCAAGCTAGTGTGCAGCTCAATAGTCGGTTGTGTGTAACTGTCGGTGTATTTATGGCGCCCGCCTCTGCACAGCACAATCAAAACACACCTCACTTATAATATTATATTAGCCTAAGCAGCACACTCCGAGCTAAACGTGATTTAAACGCTTACAAATCCCTGTACGTGATGCTATTTATGTATTTAATTAAATTGTTTTGGTTTTGTCAAGGTCAAAAAAACATGCGCTTGGAGATTCTGCGAGCTCGACTGACTTTATTATTTCCGCTATTTATAATAATAATAATAATAATAATAATAATAATAATAATAATAAGTGCGGAACTAATGTAAAATTTAACCAGTTTCCTTCCAGACAGATTTTATGTTTGCACCTGAGCTGAACAGATATGTCTGTTAGCCCTTTTGCGCAGGTTAGTTTTAATTTGGTCTTTCAGTAACGTTGAACTCTCAAGGTAACAAAGTTTTAGAGTAGATATTTATCCGTATTCACTGCTGTTTTCATGTCTTTTAACTGTTATGAATGTTTTAAAACCGCATCAGTTATTTTCATGGGAAGTTCTGTAAGTTATTAACAGTTTCCAATCATGCCTTTACTGTATAATGTGCTTTACAGGTATGTCTTGACTTGTTAAAGTCTTTACACACTTTCTTAAAGATTTACTTTTGAAACCTTCCAGGCTAGTTTTTATTATTTATATTGTTTTTATTTTAACAATTCATGATATAACTTTTTTTAATCGTGACAGTAACCCTGTGACCTATTGGATGTCATGGGCTTTTTAAGAAAAAGGGAAATAAAGTGCCCTCGTTTGTGTATCCTGTATTGTTTGTGTAATTCTGTGTGAAATGAATGACTTCGAAGTGGAACTAGGAAAGAAAACCGATCATACGGAGGGGGGGGGAATTAAAGCTTTCACAACTCACAAGGGCAGCTCGAGAACCCTGAACTGACGGAGTCTATAAAACTGGTTCTTATCACCGGACACTGATGTATATTGACGTTTCCGAGTGTGTGTCCTTGTTCCACCATGATTGCACTTCTAAGCCGATTTTTTTTGTCTTCTTTGCCGTTTTATCCGCTGCCTTACGAGCCTTTTAACTTGGCAGGAGACCTTCACTATGGCTTGTGCAAGGGCATATGGGTATGCAGACACGTGTACTTTCTATGACTGTGTGACCTCATGGAGAACCGGCTGAGCTGGGGTTGGTGGGGTTGCAGGGCATGCTGGGATAGGTCAGTGGGGCTGAGTTCACTCTGTGTGTGCTGTGTGCAGGAGGAGCGTTGAACCGGCTGCCCAGCTCCTCCTCGTGTCTCCGATGGCGAGTGTACTGCGTGTGGTTGCCAGCAGCTGTTCCAGTCCTCTCTTCACTGGACTGTCCTCGGTCCGAACCGCAAACGTGCCATGTGTGCGCTTCTTCCGGACCCATCAGGCTCTCGCACGCTCTGCTGGCCTAGGTAAAAACTCTGTTCTTCACCAAGTCTCACAGCTTCTCTAATAAGTGTAATATGAGGTGATTTAAACTCGCAGTTTCTTGCTCAAACTGTATTTACTAAATGTAGATAATGACTTCTGTTTAAGGGGAAAAACTTCAGGTAGTCTAATTCCTTGTGACTTTGGCACTGACTTTATTTATTTTTTTTTTTTTATTTTGTTTGCACACTACATTTTGTTTCTCAAGTGTCTTCTACTCCAAGTTACAAAAAGCCTTAATTCCTTGTGAAGGTCATCGTGTCCTGTGTCACTCTGTCCTTGTTCTGTCGTTGTTACATGCATGCAGTGACGTGCTTCCTGGCTCAGAATGAATGAATGAACAGTCCTGTGTACACGGGCTGCTCCTGTGTGCCAGAGACATGCTATTTCTGGCTGGCAGGAATGGTAATGACAGCTGAGGATGGTTATTTCTGGCGACAGATCAGTTGAGATTGAAGCCAGGGTAGCCTCTGAGCTCACAAGTAAGTTAGTGAGACTGAGACGCCGGTGATCGCAACAGTGTGGTGCTCTTAGTTTCTGCTCATTGTTCGAAGACAATAGGCAAATGCGTACATGGAAATAAACCCTGCTTCCAAAACAAACAAACGAAGCCTCGTTTTGAGGGTTAGGGCACGAAACAAGCAGTTAGGCGTAATGGGTATCGGAAATATGCAGAACATGGCTTCTACGTAACGTTGCAGTACGTTTGCATTATATTTGCATTTGTCTCCTCGGTGATGTGGTTTCTGACGTTGTACGACACTGCTGTCTATGTGGGCAAAGTGACAGGAGAGGCAAAACATTCATAGTTCTGTTTTGCTGTCTCTTGACACCATCAGACTCGGGTAGGGGGTGTGACCTAAATTTAGAAGGTGGTGCTGTAGATTAGAAATGATTTGGATGATGACAATTCACATAAGATTTGTGGGATTTATATTTAATATGGCAGTTTCTGCTAGTTTTTGGAACCGTTTGTGCTTCAATACAAACGGTCTCAATGATTCAAACTGTGGCACATGAAGGCAGGTGTATTATTTCTTTTGGGGGAAAAAGTTAAATGACTTTTTTTTTTTAATTTTATTTATTTATTTATTTATTTTTTGAGACAAAGTTTATAAATATAAACAGGAGAACCCATCAGCCATAACATTAAAAACCACTGACAGGTGACATGATTAACACCGATTATCATGTTAAATTGGCACCTGTCAAGGAGTGGGATGTATTATGCAGCGAGTGAACAGTCAGTTGTCGAAGTCGATGTGTTGGAAGCAGGAAAAATGGGCAAGCGTAAGGTTCTTGGCGACTTTGACAAGGGCCAAAACGTGATGGCTAGACGACCGGTTCAGAGCATCTCCAAAATGGCAGGTCTTGTGGGGTGTTCCTAGTATGTAGTGGTTAGTACCTATTAAAAGTGGTCCAAGGAAGGACAACCGGCGACAGGGTCAAGGGCGCCCAAGGCTCATTGGAGTGTGGAGCAAAGGCTAGCCCGTCTGGTCCGATCCCACAGGAGAGCTACTGTAGCACAGATTGGTGAAAAAGTTAATGCTGGCTATTACCGAAAGTAGTCAGAACACACAGTGCATCACAGCTTGCTGTGTATGGGACTGCGTAGCTGCAGACCGGTCAGAGTGCCAATATTGACCCCGTCCACTGCGGAAAGAGCCTACAGTGTGCAAGTGAGCATCAGAACTGGACCGTGGAGCATTGAAAGAAGGTGGCCTGGTCTGATGAATCACGCTTTCTTTTTCATCATGTGGATGGTCAGGTGCGTGTGTGTCGCTTACCTGGAGAAGAGATGACACCAGGATGCACTATGGGAAGAAGGCAAGCTGGTGGAGGCAGTGTGATGCTCTGGGCAATGTTCTGCTGGTAAACCTTGGTTCTTGGCATTCATGTGGATGTTACGTTGATACAGAACACCTACCTCAACACTGTTGCAGACCAAGTACACGCCTACATGGCAACGGTATTCCCTAATAGCAGTGGCTTCTTTCAGCAGTATAATGCGCCCTGTGACACTGCAAAAAATGTTCAGGAATGGTTTGAGGAACATGACAAGAGTTCAAGGTGTTGACTCGGCCTCCAAATTCCCCAGATCTCTATCTGATCGAGTGTCTGAGGGATGTGCTGGACAAACAAACAAGTCCGATCTACGGAGGCTCCACCGCACAATTTATCGGACTTAAAGGATCTGCTGCTAACGTCTTGGTGCCAGATACCACCTTCAGAGGACTTGTGGAGGTCATGCCTTGACGTGTCAGAGCTGTTTTGGCAGCACAATGCGACCTACACAGTGTTAGGCAAGTGGTTTTAATGTTATGGCTGATCAGTGTATATACATATATAGGTAATATAATTATCTTTGTATTAATTAAAATAAATTAATGATTCACCCTTCTGCTGAGACTGAAAGATAAATGGTATGCAATTTTCCCTCACTGAAACAATTTAGAAAATTGCGAGTGCTTCCTGGAGTGTCTTGTTGGTATTTATTTGTTGCACCCTCTTATGGATTGTTGATTTAAGAAAATCTGGTGTTCACTCATATTAGCTATAATAGAATTTTCACTTGAATATTTCCAAAATTCGAATTATAATCGGATTCTATTTGAGTGGCATAAAATGGGCTCAAAATGACATTGTTTATCGCAATTATTTTTGGGACAAAATATCGTCCAACAAAAGTTTCAGATGGGACAAAAACGGCAGGTACACCGGTAATAATTCTGTTACCCCACTACCACATGTAAAATGAATTCAGTCTGACTAGGGCTTTAAATATCGTTTGCCACGGTGACATTTGAGTGTTCAGTCAGAAACCTGCCACTTAGTCATATGCGGGGGGGGGTAAGAGTACATCGCATGGAAATTGTTGGCTTTTGTGCCATATTTGGACAAGCACACAGTGGATCCTCTCTGAAACAGTGCCTATTAATAAAGTTGATAGTGTATCAAATGACACAAAGTTAACATTTTATAGTAGTTCTCACAATTTAAATGAACAAAAAAACAGATCAGTCCATGGAAAAAGTAAGTACACCCCTACATTTATCACACCTTCAAATCATAAAATTGGAATCAGGTGATCAAGATTGAGTGCCAGTGATTAGAACCTGCTTAGGGATTGCAGGTGGAACCAGTCTTATTTATACCCCTCTCATACCTAGTGTCTGGTGTTCCCTTTGTTATTGAGGTGTGTGGTGTCATCATGCCAAGATCTAAATAGTTCTGTAAGACCTTCTGGGGGGGGGGAGGTTGTGGATGCTTATGAGTCTGGTAAGGGATTTAAAAAGATCTCAAAATGATTTGAAATACATCATTCCACTGTAAGGAAAATAATCTACAAATGGCGCAGATTTCAAACGACTGGCGGTAAGTCCAGGACTGGCCGTCCCGGCAAATTCAGCCCAATAGCAGTCCGTCTGATGCACAAAGAAGTCTCCAAGAACCCCAAAATTTCATCACAGGAACTGCTAGAAAGTCTTGCAACTATTGGTGTCAAAGTGCATGCTTCTACAATTAGAAAGAGATTGCACAGATTTGACCTGCATGCGAGGTGTGCCAGGAAAAAGCCTTTACAAGACTACAGTTTGCCAATGAGCGTATAGGCAAAGACCAGGCCTTTTGGAATAATGTGCTCTGGACAGATGAATCAAGGATAGAGTTGTCTGGCCACAGTAACAGCAGACATGTTTGGCACAGACCAAAGCAGTTGTGGCTTGGCGGTTAAGGCTCTGGGTTACTGATCGGAAGGTCAGCAGTTCAAGCCCCGGCACTGCCAAGCTGCCACTGTTGAGCAAGGCCCTTAACCCTCTCTGCTCCAGGGGCGCTGTATCATGGCTGACCGTGCGCTCTGACCCCAGCTTCTTGACATGCTGGGGCATGCGAAGAAGAGAATTTCACTATACTGTGACCAATAAAGACTCATTACTCATTACATTTCATTACAAAGACAGCTTTTCAGGAGAAGCACCTCATACCAACTGTGAAGCACAGCGGTGGAAATGTTATGGTTTGGGGTTGCTTCGCTGCCTCAGGAACTGGACAGGTTGCCTTTATTGATTCAACTATGAATTCTACATCGTATCAAAGAGTGCTTGAAGATAATGTGAGGCCATCTGTCCAATAGCTGAAGTTGAATTAAAAGTGGACATTTTTAGCACACTAGCAAATCCACCGAGGAATATCTCTAAAAGAAGCAATGGAGGGTTATGGAATGGCCTAGTCAAAGCCTGGATTTAAATCCCATTTAATTGTTGTGAGGGGATTTGAAACTGTACATGCAAGAAAACCCTCAAACCTCTTGCAACTGAAAGAATATTGCATGGAAGAGTGGTCAAAAATTCCAGGTGGACAATTAAAGCAAAACACCTAAAAGAAGATATTTCTGCTAAAGGGGCTAATACTAGCTTCTGAGGCCAAGGGTGTACTTACTTTTTCCACAGAAGAATATCACATCTATTGATATTTCTGTTGAATAAATGATTGAGAGAGCTAATTATCCTTGTGGTTTTGTTCAAGTATATCAACTTCATTTAATAAACACGGTTTCAAACGGGATCAAATGTTTGTTTGTCCAAATATGTCAGAAAAGCCAACAATTTCCATGGGGTGTACTGTGTTTTTTCACACGACTGTATTTGTTGTTAATAATGATGATGATGATGATGATGGTTATAATGATGATGGTTATAATGATGTATAATTAATGCCTTAAAATTAAATGATATATGTATAGGTTACCTAAGAACCGTTGCAACTTTAGAGTTGTCTACACAAATAAATTTAACACTAAAGTTTTTAATTGTTTAACATTTTATAAACTTTATACAAATTTCATTTAGGGCTGGGCAATGATACCTATTTTATCTTTTTATCCATCCATCTACCTAGATTTTAATTGAATAGATAAAACATCTCATGGAAGTTTAATATAATGAAATAAAATGAAATGATAAATATCCAAAAAAAAGAAAAGAAAAGAAAAAGGATGTACTTTCAATTAAACTGCAAATTAAAAACAGGGATGCACGGATGCCGTTTTTCAGTACATAGTTTTTGATGCTTGTTCATACGAATACTGAAAGTTGAATCAGTAATCTGTATAGTATTAAGCAAAATCATAGCACAGTTGTTTAGCTCTATTTATGCTTTTTGCAAAGAACTCCTCACGCTGAGTGCGCGGAGTATTAGTGGGCGCAGGATGCTGTGAATTGTGTAGAAAGTTCAAGGAATGTGCAGACCCTGGTGAGCGAAGGGAAAGGAAGCGGGTCTGTCTCGGTGCTCGCAGAACTGAACCGCTCTCGTGCCTAACCGTTTCAATACCTTTTGTGTATGCGATTCAAAGCACCTTGTTGCCATTTCCCAAAGTGGTATCGAGTTCCACGGTTTTGAAGCATAGTCACAAAAGGGAGGCCTCTTTCGTTTTGTCTTTCCACAGGGATTCCTTACAAACAGCTGACAGTCGGCGTTCCTAAGGAGATCTTTGAGAATGAGCTCCGGGTGGCGCTGTCGCCCGCGGGGGTGGACGCTCTCGTCAAGCAGGGCTTCAACGTGGTGGTCGAGTCTGGTGCCGGAGAGTCCGCCAAGTTCCCCGACGAGCTGTACGCCAGCGCTGGAGCTACCGTCAAGGGAGTCAAAGACGCGCTGTCCTCTGACATTGTGCTTAAGGTGCGTGGTTTTTACTCTAGCTGTAGGGTAAGTGGGCGAAAAATGGCTAGAATCCATAACCAGTGCAGGTGCTTGTGCTCAGTGTACCTCAGGTTTGTTTTGATAAAGGGCTCCATAGTCCTTTACTCTCGATGGACCTTTTTATTATAAAACTTTCAGTCCCAGAGAACACTGTCAAAGTTGTGTTGCATCAAATATCCAGCAGTGTTTGATCGAAAACAAGATCGAGATGTTATAAAACGCTCAAACAGCAGCTGAACCCACTGATATTAACCCGTAGAGTCGCAATGTGCACGGTCTAATATTCTAATGAGCGTGCTTGATTGACAGCCCTTTGTTTGAGACTCTGAACTTGTGATGCCAGTCAAGCTACTAAACACAATGGCATGAGCACCGAATGTAGCGACCAGTTATAGCGTTAGAGTAGCTACCGAACTTGCTCTCGCTCAGTGGACCGACTTTAACTCGTCGGATCGGGGTTTTTTGTTTGCGTGGATTTGCTTTTGCATGTCGGGATGTTTTTCCTCACGTTCTGCTGGCTTTTGCTCTCTCGGTTGTCTTTTTGCTCGCCAGATTTGCTAGGTTCGCTTTCACTTGCCGGATTGGCTTTTGCTTGTTTCGCTTCCTGCAATTAGAGAAACAATTAGCCCCGCCCACATTTCGCAGAGTGGGGGAAAATGGTCCCGTTCCCACGGATGTGGGAGGGTTAGCAACTATTCAGCCTTTATATGGTGCCGGTTGTGAGATTACCATTAACCTGATTTAGAGTTATCACATGTACAGATTCCGTGAGTGTCCGTGGTTCTGAATTTATTTTTGCGTGACTGTAAATGTTCATTTAACAAATTAAATATTGAGTACTGTTTCAGTTTCTCTGTTTTGGAATGTGAAATTACTTTACAGGCTGACTTCGTACTGTAGCATTAGTTTGGCATTTCATTTTAAGCATTCTTTTGGTTGTGCCCCCCGCCCACCCCCATATTTTCCTGTCACAGGTTCGTGCCCCGATGCTGAACCCAGCCCTGGGTGTACACGAGACGGAACTGATGAAGGAAGGCGCCACTCTGGTGAGCTTTATCTACCCGGCTCAGAACCCAGAGCTGTTGGATCATTTGGCCAAGCGCAAGGCTACAGTTCTGGCCATGGACCAGGTGCCTCGCGTCACCATCGCTCAGGGCTACGATGCCCTCAGCTCCATGGCCAACATTGCTGGGTAAGTTCCTCACAGCCTTCTTTGGGTCTCCTTTCACTACACGATAAGCTTTGAATGATGTCATGGGCCTTGGAGACGTTACTTCATGCCTCGCCTGGCTCCAAAGGGCCGGTACACTGTTCTGTACCGATTATTCTACACTCAAGTGTGAACACACAGCTTTACTCGGTCCTGACATCTTGAAGGTTGTTTTTAAAGTCTACTTTCCTTTTAGCTGCCATAAATCGTTCTCCCCTAAATCAAGCGGCTGCTTTAACTCACAAGTCCACAGCTCTGCAGTTTTGGACCAAGAATGGATCTGCGATCAGTGGATAATTTTGGATCTGGGAACTTTATCTGTAGAACCTTTACACTAGACTAGCCTGCATGCCTTGGCTAATGTGGAAGTGGCATTTTCAATGTGGATGAAGATGTAGAGATGTACAGTGCCCTCCACTAATATTGGCACCCTTGGTATAATGAGCACAGAAGCATGTGAAAATTGTCTTTATTGTTTAACATTTTGAACTTTTGCTAAAAAAAAAAAAAAAAAAATTCACAAAAATACTCTGCTCTAATGGATATCAAACAACTGCAAACAAAACACAGGTTTATCAAAAAAAAAAAAAAAAAAAAAACTCTCTTTGCCAAGATAACCGCTCTGAGTCTTCTCCTATAATGCCTGATGAGGTTGGAGAATACATGGCAAGGGATCTGAGACTATTCCTCCATACAGAATCTCTCCAGATCCTTCAAACGTTGGGGGACTCTCCTCTTCAGTTCACTCCACAGGTTTTCTATGGGGTTCAATTCAGGGGACCCTGTCAAATATTGTACTATGTGTGTGTATATAAAAACCCAAATGTTTATGGGGAGCGTCCTCCATATATGCATCTAATTAACTGTTACTATAGACATAACACATTTAAAATCAGCACATTTAATATAATCCTGTGATTTTACAGCTGCATTACTGTCAGAGCTGCTGTTATAGAAAATGAATCAATGCCTTCTGGCCAATCAGAATCGAGAATTCAACAGCGCTGTGGTATATGGCAAAATCTTTTTTTCATTCTACATGGATTATTTTACATGTTCAGTGTGATTAATGGGCTTCTGTTTATTTCGGCAGATATAAAGCCGTGGTCCTGGCGGCCAACCACTTTGGCCGCTTCTTCACCGGTCAGATCACCGCCGCAGGAAAAGTCCCCCCCGCTAAGGTAAGACATCCTTTGCGTTCGGTATCTATGCTCATTCTTGCTTAGTGCGATTTCACCTCCTGTTGTTTTGACTGTCAGGTGCTCATCATTGGAGGGGGCGTGGCCGGACTTGCTGCAGCGGGAACTGCCCGGTCCATGGGTGCCATCGTCAGGGGCTTTGACACAAGGTACTAAACCATTGCAGCTGCTGGATGCATGTTGTATGATGGGCATCGCTCTTGGTTTAGCACAGCAGTGTGATGTTTGCTTGTCATGTGCAATCAGGCCGAGCGATACGGGATCGCAGCCAAGGCTTAATTAGCTGCAGTCTTTGAGTAGACCTTACAAGCTCATCTTTTGTTGAGCTTTAAATCTGTCAGCAGCAGTGGCTTCGCAGAGCAAAAGTAGGCACCTGTGTGGATTTATTTATTTATTTATTTATTTTTTTCCCCCCAGTGCCACAATTTGTAAAGTTTATTTGTATATGTAGAGACAAAAGACCACAAATCTGTTCTTGGATTTGCTTTAGAAATTCAGTTCATCAAATTTTAAACCCCTGTGTTTAAAATATCTCCTCCATCTGCTGCACTTCCTGTACTTTGCCACTAGATGGCAGTGCTCTCCTGTTAATGTAGGAGCTTGGCCTGTCGTTTCTCCTCTCTCCTGTTCACCTGTGTGTCTAGAAAGGATGATGTCTTGAAATGAAAAATTTTTAAATGCTCCTGCCACACAGCCTTTGCTAACAAATTGTTTGACAAATTGAACGCAATGGCTGTTGGGGTTCTTGTGATGTTTGAACTTTTACCTACACACACACACACACTCACTCCTGCAGAGCTGCAGCCTTGGAGCAGTTTAAGTCTCTGGGAGCCGAACCGCTGGAGGTGGACGTGAAGGAGTCTGGAGAAGGCCAGGGCGGCTACGCTAAAGAGATGTCCAAGGAGTTCATCGAAGCCGAGTTGAAGCTGTTCGCCAAGCAGTGTTTGGACGTCGACATCCTTATCAGCACCGCTCTTATCCCGGGTAAACGCGCGCGCACGCACACACACACACACACACCTGTTTCGTAAAGCCACAGGGCATACTGGTCATCGCACGATTCCAGGCTTATTTTTGTACGTCTTGGTACACATTTCTAATTGCTTAGCTTCCACAAATGACCGATGTTGCATGTCACTTAAAAACACATAAGAAAATGCAAACTTCCCCCTTATTAGAAAGTGGTGGTGATGAGTTGAGGTGGCACAGCTTCTCTTTTGCTTCTCTGTGATGGTGGTAGTTCTTCAACTGTATGTTCTTAGGTGGTTTTTTTTTTTTTTTTTTTTTTTGGTTTCAGTTTTTTTTTTTTTTTTTTTTTTTTGGTTTCAGTTTTATATTGTCCATTCATGGGATTATTACATATGGATATTTTTGAAAGGTTTTTCCCCTTTCATGCTTTTTTTTTTTTTTTTTTTTTTTTTTTTTTTTCCTTTTCTTTCTTTCTCAACCTCTGTTCCAGTTTTGCATGTGTTTATAAATGTAGACCATGCTGCTGAACAGGTTTTACTTTATGCTCTACAAATTTCGTGTTCGATAACATTCTTACGGTTTAACTTTGCTTTGTTTCCTTGTTACACTCCGGTGTTGTGGTGGGACAGAATATGATGTGCTCTGGATTTCTGCTGGATCCACTGCTCCAGGGCTGCAAACAGCAAACCCTTTTTTGTATTGAAGTGTGTAACCTTAAGCAGTAGTTCAGCCTCATCGTCGCTGTTCGTTTGTCCGTTTTCATCTTCGAGCTTTTGGCCAACCATGACCCTGAGCAGCTCGATAGTATAAAGTTGTACTAATCATGCTGTAACTAACTGGCATACCTACATGAATGTTAGACAGAGATATTTTCCAACATGCTCTTTGTGGATAAGAATGTACTAGTAGCCTGTCTTGATTTAATTTGGCGCTTGTATAATAAGATTGTGTGGTGACCTGAGGAAAAACTTCACTGTAATGTTTGTTTGTTTTTGTTTTCCCTCGTTTGAATTCCTGAACTGAAATCTGACTCTTTCCTTGTGGTTGAGATACAAAAACGTTTAAAATTCTGAAACTAGTGGATGCAGTCGGTGTAATTGGGACATTATGAATTAGAGTTCGACCGATGGTGGATTATACCGATGACCAAGTCGGGCGGTTCCTGCCGTTAACCGATTAATCAACCGATAGTTTTTAAAACTGATAATGACTGAAAACATAACACTCGAAGTAAAATATCACCGAACTTTATTACAAAAATAAACAGTACAGACTATACCATGAAAATGTACTGTAGTTTAAAATAAATTAAATATATATTCATTGTTTGTATATTTATTAACTATTAATAAATATTAAAGTAAATGAGATGTACATCCAAACTGAACCAAAAAGTAACGCTCCAAATAACACAAAACAATCGAGACCTCCAAAATGAATCAAAAACCACTTCAAATAACACGGCAAAATTAGTCCGTGATAGTTTTTATTTTGCCTCTAGAGGCCGCTCTCGTGCCGTATAACGACAGCAGACCCTTCTCCTCAGCCGCTCGGCTACGGACTCAACCGGGAAAAACTACCGGTGTGGATTTTTGCAGATAACCGAGAGTTCCAGCAATCCTGCAGTTAGATGCCGATTAATCGTTCAAACTGATCAATCGGTCGACCTCTATTATTCATAATTAATTTTTCAATATAAAAAAATAAATAAAAGCTCTGTCATGACAAAGGAATTGTTACTAATACCCTCATATAGACTTCCATGCTGTAACACTGAAAACATTTGTTTATGTTGAAATATGCTAATAATGCTAACTCGTTGTTGTATTTTCTTCTTCCTGTCAGAAGTTAACGCTTGAGCTGAGGTCATCCAGGATTATTATTATTATTATTATTATTATTATTATTAGTGCGGTTACAGTGGTGTTTACTATGAGGGGGGGAATTTAACCTCAATCAATAAGTGATGATGCTCAGGTTTCTCCGTTAACTCCTGAAAACAAAAGTGAAACAGCTTCTCCCCCCCCCCCCCACTGCCGGTTTCCAGCGACGTTCAACGTCATCTTAATGAGAAATCCAGTGGAGACGACAAATGCTGGACTCGAAAGTCCTACGATGCATTACAGCTGTATGAATGACTAAATGACTCGAACAACGCCGCATCGCTCTCGTTAGGTCGAGCTGAAGAGCGGGCTACTTCCCACCGCACCACTGTCCGCAGGTAGTCGAACGGCATTGTGGGGGAATGTAGGAAACTGCTAGCCAAATTGAGAATAGACACGGGAAAGAAGTTTAAACACAAACAAATCTACTCCATTTCGTTACGGAGTAAATCTCGGATACCGTCGGATCACATGTTGCATGGATTAACTATAAAGATTGATATGCGAGGGTGGATGATGATTTTTTTTTTTTTTTTTTTTTTTAAATGCGAAATTCACGTATAACTTTTAAAATAGTGAGGAAATGTAATCGGACGTAACTGTAACATGGAGTTGTGTAGTGTGTACTGATTCCCTGTCTTGCTATAGTATGGTATGGTAGTATATGGAATATAAAAGCATTGAACAGAAAACACAGTTTAACTGATCCCATAATCCGGTCGAATGAAGTTAATGTTCGAGTCTCTGATCTGTGTAGACCAGAAACCTGATCAGGAGGTGAGAGATTGGTCCGAGCATCATGTCTGAGCCTGCTGCTCAACAAAACCTTTTAAACTAAAGCTGACTAAAGGGGTGTGTGTGTGGGGGGGGGGTTTTTTTTTTTTTTTTTTTTTTTTTTTTTTTTTTTTTTTTTTTTTGGTTTGTTTTTTTGCAGATACACTATACTTTCTTCATAAACTCATTAGAAAAAAAAAACAAGTGACTTGTTTTTACATTTTGTTTCTGCGTTTCACCACAAAGTCTAGAAATCGCAGGTTAACGTGTCCTCTGGAACCTTCTTCTCCTTCCATAGAAGATATAATACGAATAGGATCTGCATAAATGTGGAGTGATTAACATAAATTGTTAATTCTTAATAAATTGTTAATAAATTTCTTAAATTGCAACATCTGGAAAATCTTGATTTTTTTTATTTATTTATTTATTTTAAAGACAGACTTGCCAGTTATTCAAGATCATTCATTTTAGCCCTAAAATGAACGAATGATGAAAGCAGAGGAGAAAGATGATATTTTTTTGTAATATGTATTTGGTTTTTTAAGCCAGCATCCTCCTTTTGCATGTACTTTTTTTTTTTTTTTTTTTTTTTTTTTTTTTTTTTTTTTTCTCCCCCCATTTCGTTTTGAAACGAACAAAGAACGAACGCGGCACACACCCAGACCGGACCGGCACAGGCTCATCCTGACCGTTCATCGTGGCTCTAATCAGTGTAAAATGGTGTGGGGGTAAACCCACCCCTCCTGCGTCTTTAAACCACATGGCTGGGAGGAAGATTATTCATCTGGAGCACAAATGAATTCCCAACATCTTGAAACTGTTGGGAACTTGCCTTAATATCAAAATTAAAGATGCTTGTTTAATGTTTTTGATTAGGCTCTTTTAAAGTGTTGGAAGATTTTTATTTATTTATTTATTTTGCAGCTTTCTTCCTGATTGTCTCAGGCCCCGTTCTGTCAGGAGAAGGCTTACTTCACAAAATGAGCCAAATCCACACAGCTTTATGCTCTTCATACAGTACAATCTTTTTAAAAAAAAAAAAAAAAAAAAAAAAAAGTTTCCTGTATGTTTGTCTACCTTCAGTTAGCGTAGACCGTATACAGCTGAAATGTTTATTTTATGTAACTTGAATGTATGTAAATTTTGGCTGCATTTTTAGATTTTCCCTTTTAACTGATCGGTGTAGTTGATCAGTGTTCTCTAGTGTTTGGTTCTGCAGTTATGACACCGTTGTTATTATTGCGACGTTTAATGTGGTAAGCTAGAACAATGTTAGTTTGTGCCTTCCTCTCTTAACTGTCCTGTAACTGCTATGCAGGCGCAACTCACCATAAATACAATAAGGAATATACATTAGGTGTAAAACTGGCCTGAAAGGCAGGCTTTGGCTTTTCATACTTACAGTCATCCTTAAATGTAATCGTTTTGTTTGTTTTATAATTAACCATCATTTCAAGCATGTGCGTTTTTCATACAGTTGTCATCCATACTAATTTGTATTTGTAACGCGTTTTTGTTTGTTTGTTTAGGTCGTAGGGCTCCCGTGCTGATCACAAAGGAGATGGTGGAGACCATGAAGGACGGCTCGGTGGTGGTGGATCTGGCCGCTGAGGCAGGGGGCAACATTGAGACCACGGTCCCTGGACAGCTCACAGTTCACAAGGTAAGTCTGGGTAATGCCGTATATTCTGGGTTATAAACAGCACTGCCACGTGCCCCGAGTAGGCTTGGGACGATTGATGACCGTATCAGGAATCGCTTATAGATTCCATCTATCGTGATGTCTATGAAGTCGTACAATTAAATCGGAATTTATTGGGACAAAAATGAACTAGCCCGGACCAGGAGGTGGCGCCGAAGCCATTTCAGTGGCAGTATGAGAATTGTGGGGGGGGAGGAATTCTGAATAAAAATGCCTGGTAAACTAATATGGCTTGATTAAATAAATAAATAAATAAATAAATAAATAAATAAATTCTCCCCCAGCCAGACGAAATGTATGTAGTTGGTTGGAAATTTACGTTTTGTGATATTTATTTATTTTGTTTATTTTGCAGGGCGTCACCCACGTTGGCTTCACAGACCTTCCGAGTCGCCTTCCAACTCAGTCCAGCACCTTGTACTCCAACAACATCACCAAGCTCATCCGCGCAATCAGCCCAGACAAGGAGCACTTCCACTTCGAGGTGAAGGACGTCTTCGACTACGGAACAATGGACCACGTCATCCGGGGTTCGATCGTCATGCAGGTACCCGCACGCTTCCAGTCGTTTAGATCGCGTTCACACATGCAGCGTTCCATCCGTTTGAACGGAACCCCGGTGCGTTCACGCCGGCCGCTCCCTGGTCCGAGTGAGGCGGTCTCGGTCCGTATCCGAGTGAACTCGACCGGCGAGAAAGCGAATCAACTCTGAAACGATCCATGTCGAACCAAATAACAAATGAATCAAAAGAATCGATTAATCTCTGATTCAGATTCAGCAAATTTATCGATAGATGTGAAAGCACTCATAGGTGTGCGGATTTGCTAGGTTCATATAAATGTAGGACCGGTTCAGTTGAGGTAAGTAGGTTGCAGTTCTTCTTTTAAACCCTGTTCGTTTTTCTGTCTGTCTGTCTGCAGAATGGAAAAGTACTTTTTCCCGCACCGCAGCCCAATAACATCCCGGTGGCAGCACCTCCCAAACCCAAATCCGTACAGGAGCTGCAGAAAGAGAAGGCTGCTGCTGTGTCACCCTTTACAAGCACGCTCACCACCGCCAGCGCCTACACTGGAGGTAAAGCACAAGAGTGGATTGGCCTCTTCCTTCATCTCTTTCCTTCTCCTTTTTCGTTTAGCTAGCTGCCAGGGTGGTCCTGGAGTTATAATGGTGTGGGTTTTTTAATTTTTTTATTTTAATTAATTAATTTTTATTTTTTTATATAACTGTAGACTTTCCTTGGAAAAAAAAAAAGAAAATAATCTTTCAAATAATTTCTCATTTTCTTTCTTTTTCTGTCTTTTTTTTTGTTTGTTTTTGTTTTTGTTTTTTTGTTCCAGTCCCTTGTTCGTGCTGCTCGCTAATCTCATAAGAGATTGACTTCTTCTTTTCCTTCTTATTAGCACTCGGGACGCGATAACCCCTACAATCCAAGCAAATGGATTCTATTGGTTGCAGGCAGGCGAGCGGCACTTGTGTGAGGAGAGGTAGTATCTGGCCTCTGATAAAAGTACACACTTCCTCACTCAGGCGACCCACAACAGCCCGCTGATAAACAAACACGCAAATTCATCTTCCTGCTCTTTCATGGTTTTATGTAATCGGCTCGCTATCGGGACAGACCTCGGTTCAGGAATTAGAATTTGACATTTAATTAACCAGCTTCTTTGTCTTTCTCTGTCTCACAGACACACACACACACACGGTCCTGATTAACTCCTCTGTTCCCTCCTAAATGCCAGGAAACTGGGAATAATAAAAGGGGGAAGGTACGCTAAAGCCCCTCAAAGCCACTCTCCCAGAGTGCCATAGGGGAGCTCGTTCACACATCCTGATTCCCCCTGCCATGGCTCACCAGGATCCCGCAGTGTGGGTGGTGCGTGAGCTGGTGTTTTTTGGAGCATTATAATTTTTAAAAAGCCATATAATTAAGCTATAGTTAATAATATTGACTAATTATATAGGTATGTGGTGTTTGGGTTCAAATTTATAACCGTTTTATGGAGTTGAACTTGAACCATCACAAACCATTATGCAAATGAACAGAGGAAAATATTGAAACGCTTAACTAATCACTGAGAAATTGACAATTCAGGTCAAAGCGCAAACAAAGTATACCCCACGGAATTTTATTTTAGTTTTTTCTTTTCTGTTTAAAAAAAAAAAAAAAAAAAAAAGTTATTTTTTTTACATATTGGCTGCCATTGATTAGAACCTGCTTAGGGACTGCAGGTGGAACCTGTCATTTACACCCCTCTATGTAGTGTCTGGTGTTCCCTTTGTTATTGAGGTGTGTGGTGTCATCATGCCAAGATCTAAGGAGTTCTGTAAGGCCTTCGGAAAAAAGGTCGTTGATGCCTGTGGGTCTGGCAAGAGATTTAAAAAGATCTCCAGATGATTTGAAATACATCATTCCACTGTAAGGAAAATAATCTACAATTGGCCCAGATTTCAAACAACGGACATGCTTGGCGCAGACCAAAGACAGCTTTTCAGGAGAATCCCCTCATACCAACTGTGAACCATGGTGGTGGAAATGTTATGGTTTGGGGTTGCTTTGCTTCCTCAGGGTCAGGACAGCTTGCATTCATTGATTCAACTATGAATTCTGCATCATATCAAAGAGTGCTTGAAGATAACGTGAGGCCGTCTGTCCGAAAGTGGACCTTTCAACAGGATAATGGACAATGATGCAGAATGCCTACAAGAAGTTGTTTCTGCTAAAGGGGGCAATACTAGCTTCAGAGGCCAAGGGTGTACTTACTTTTTCCACAGATCATCACATCTATTGATATTTCCCTGTGGTTTTGTTCAAGTATAGCAATTTTATTAATAGGCATTGTTTCAAACAGGATCAAATGTTTGCTTGTCCAAAAAAAAAAAAAAAAGCCATCAATTTCCATGGGGTGTACTTATTTTTTCACATGACTGTGTATTCGCTTACTAGCAGTTAATAAGCTGGCTAGCTATTAGTCATGGCAGGAGCACTGGTTACAAGCAGTTTGCTTGTTAATATTGTTTGCGTATTCATATATCTTTGCATTGTTAATAAGGATAAGGGTGTAAAGATGTTCCTCGACCAATTGAAGTCTTTTTTTTTTTTTTTTTTTTTTTTTTTTTTCTTTTTCCTCCCCTTCCCTCCCCCTCCTTGGTTATTTGAATTATTATTTATTTATTTATTTGTTTTTACATATAATATATGGTCAATGGTTTAAAATGCAGTTATTAATACAAGTTCTGTGTATGTTTTTGGGTTTTCAGGTCTTACCACATTGCTCGGACTCGGGCTCTGCGCACCCAACGCTGCTTTCACGCAGATAGTGACTACCTTTGGCCTGGCAGGAATTGTGGGATATCATACTGTATGGGGCGTCACACCCGCTCTCCATTCTCCTCTCATGTCTGTGACAAACGCCATTTCTGGTGAGCGTCTTTATTAATGACTTTACTGAAGGGGCTTTGAGTGATTTAGAGTGGCTGTTAGTTTGCAGCATCAAGAAAAGTCTCTCTTTTTTTTTTTTTCGTTTTTTTTTTTTCTTCGACCCCGGAATATCATTACCTCAGTGTAAATGGAGTCTTTATACACCATCTGGGCTTCTCCATCAGTAATAATGTTCTATCTACCACTCAGACGCGTCAGTCGCTTCCCAGTGACGACTCTACAGCTCTGCGTCACCGTCGGCGTAACTCCAGAAACACACGGCATCTCGTCGTCTAGGATATTATCCTGGTTAAATATGTTGCGCCATAACTAAAGAAGCGATCGTCTCTATTTGGTCTAAGGATATATATTGACTGCAATTTTTAGCTGACTCACGAGTGTAAGTTTAAAAAAAAAAAAAAAAGTGGAGCGAGCGTAAGCCTGAATAGACATGATTTCACGGTGGAGGATGTCTCCCGCAGCCAGGATGCTTCGTTAAGCTTTTGCTTCGTTTCTCTTGGCTAGCTGAGGGACTCGGAAACGTTTCATTCTTTTAATGAGTCCTCGGTGTCCCACATTAAAGAGCCTGCGAGCTGTAAACCGCTGAACGAGACCACGCGGGCATCCACTGAAGCAATTAGCTCGCTCGACCCACTTCACATCTCCTGTAAAAATCGCTTGCTACCTTTCCACAACACTTTATTTATTTATTTATTTATTTATTTATTTATTTATTTATTTATTTAGTCTGTCTGTCTGTCTGTCTGTCCGTCCCCCCGACACACACACACGTCTATGGAGGTGTTCTTGACACATTGTGAACTCTATAGCGGTTCTTCTCTACGTAGCTGGAAATTGGCATGAGCCCAAAGCGATCGTCTTTGAATCAGACGGAACGAGACGTTAGGACACCTGTGTGGAATTTCTCCTCCGTGAAACGTGTAAGAGCGACACGCCGTGGGATGAATGGCAGCGTTCCATTCAACCAGAATAGACTTCTGTCCGGACTCTTTAATCTACCTGAGAGCGGTGAAATCAGGATTACGCAATGTCTCTGGCCCTCGAAATGAACTTTTGGAACATCACAAGAATGCGTCAGATCGAGTCTTGCGGCCACGTGAAGCTACACGACTGTAAAGCAGCGCCGCACTCGATGACTTGACCATTTCTTGGCTGCTTCTTGAGTCACCGTGTTGCCGTAACTAATGATGCCTTGTAGATGTTTGTGAAGGAAACTTCATCCAGGCGTCGAGTGCTTCATGCGAGCTACAGTTTCAAATCTATCTTCTAACGTCCCAACCACCCCCACACCCCAGTGTGTGTCCTTGAATCCGTTTTCCTTTCATCAAAGGTTTTATTACAGATGTCCAGAGGCGTGTTTGTGTGCGTGTGCGTGTATGAACGCGGATGCGTGCCTGTGTAGGTTTACAGTTCGTCTGCAGCGTTTCCTGCAGCATGGAGGTAGCGTGCGTTCGGGTTCCGTGCGCCGGCCTGCGATCAATTGTTCCTCTGGAATTACAAAGTGAGAGGAAATGCTCAACAACCGTTGCACACTTCATTGACTCAAGAGACCCTCTGACCACCTAAAGGCCACTTTAGGGTTTTTTTTGGTCAGTCAGCAGTCCCTCCAACCACAGAAGCATTCGAAAACGATTAGAGAGGTGATGCTTATCAAGAGTCCAGCCCCAGGAGGCATGTCAACTCGATCACTTGGGTTGTTTAATGTTGTTAACTTGTTTTGACCATGGTTCATTTTTAAGTCACAGACTGTAATATGTATTAAAAAAAAAAAAAAAAAGAAGGTAATATGCAGATTCACTTATGAAACGTAGCAAATCGGATGCGTGTTTTATTTGACCCCTTAAGGGGTCGTAATTTTCCCTCTCTTCTGTCCTGTTTCCTTCCTCTACAATCTCTTTTGATCCGTTTTGTGTGTGTGTGTGTGTGTGTGTGTGTGTGTGTAGGTCTGACTGCTGTCGGTGGGCTCTCGCTGATGGGTGGAGGATATGCCCCGTCCAACACGGCAGACACCCTGGCTGTACTTGCTGCCTTCATCTCCTCCGTCAACATTGCTGGTGAGAACAGAACACTCCACATGCTACTGATCATGTGCTTAGGAAACACATAAGACTCTGTTTACCGACGGGTTTGCTTTCATGTTTATTTACAAAACTCCAAATTTATCAACACCCAGTCAACCTTAACGATTTTTGATCCTCGATGACAACGGAGGAGAAGTTAGGCAAAGCCTTTAGTGGGAGGGGTTTCTCTGCTGGCTGATTTGAGGAGGATGGAAGACCGTGATTCAGGAACCAAGATGTGTCAACAATAGGGCCAAGATGGAGTAATAAATAAATAAATAAATAAACACACAAACAAACAAACATTCCTCTCTCCAACTGGTAACTTCCCTCTTTTCATTATCATTAGAAGTAGATTATAGTGCATCACTATTAGTCATTAAAGTTTGGCAAGCATTATTATTATTATTATTATTATTATTATTATTATTACTACTATTACTGGGTTTACTTCAGACCTACTGACTATCATACATGGGAGCTTCACTTTTTAACATTGGAGTACACTGCTATTGCTCAAAAATATGCCAAATTACTTTGGTTTTTTTTTTTCCTTTTTTTTTTGTTCCTCCCTTCAATAAAAATTGCAGATGAGCCAATCGGCATATGAATCTGGAATGATTTATACAGGTGTTTTGAAATCCATATTAACTGACACTCCATGGAAGCCCCTCCCCCTTCCTGCCATCTCGCGTTATCAGTGTTTTAGTTGATGCTCTCCTGTCGACTTTTCCCTGCTTGAAAGATACGCTTTCTCTTTCAGTAAAAGGAAAATTAACGTGCAATAAGATCTTCTCAGTGTATGTTTGACTTGGCTGACATTTAGAGTATTTTGCTAACTTCAGTTAACTATATTTATTAGGGATGCCACTCGTATTCTTTTGGCTGAACACTGAAAATTTTGTAAGACTTGACTGACAAAAGATTAGATGGTTCTACAATGTAGTGTCAAATCGAACACTTTACAGATATTATTATAATGATGGTCATAATAATTAGAAAGTGATTGTGCTGGCCGGTCAGTCAGACACATTCCAACAGTTTGAGCAGATCAACAGTGAAGATGTCAGCTATGTGGAAACCATTTAACCGTTTCAACAAGGGACGTGTTGAAAATCTGCTGTTGTGTTGTGGTTTGTTTTTTTTTTTTGTAACGATTAATGTGTTTATGTGGTGGACGTATAGAGTGCTGCAGGGATAATGTATTTGTAGGCCAACCCGGATGTTAGCATCACCCTGGTTCGCTCGACAAAAAGCCAATAGGATTTTTAAATTTTTTTTTTTCCCCAATTGGCTTTTGATTATTGCAGAAAATCAGCTCTATGACCAACAAAAGTTTATGATTCTTATACGTTTTATTCATCAAGATAATCTTCACAGATGAACACAACTCGATATAATTTGTGGAAGTTAAAGCTAGGTGTGCTCTCTCTCTCTCTCTCTCTCTCTCTCTATATATATATATATATATATATAATGAGCTGTACCACGGTCGCATGAATTCAACGTCACCACTTCTAAGCTTTATGGCACTGCAATTATTTGGGGGGGAAAACACTACAATTGGGAAAATACTATTAATTGATGAATCGACAAGTCGGAGAGTTTGAGTTGGAATAGTTTGCAAGCGCGTGAGTATAAACACAACGTAGATGAGTTGGGATTCTATTCATGGGGGTTGAATAATTTTGAAACTGGAAGTCATAAGTTGCATTTTCAGTTGAATTTGGGGAAACCACAGGAAACATTCGTTGTGTTGAACTATTTCAATCGCTTTTGTTTGATTTGTTCATTGCAAACAGCTGAAAGTCCTGTATATTTTGACAATAAACCTGATTTGCAATGGGGCTTGTGTAGTTTTGATTGCAACTGTGTATATAAACCCAGCTGCACTGCTGTAAGAGCTGCTGTTCATAGAAAATGAATCGACACCTTCTGACCAATCAGAATCCAGAATTAAGTAAAACAAGCTATTAGAACTTGACTGGAGATTTAGCTGTGTCTTACAGGAAGCATCAGGGCTGATCGGTTACTGCAATGTGCCGCTCTGACCTCCGACTGACCCAAAAACTGGTGTTCATTAGATGAGCTGCCACTTCCACTGCCGGAGGGGGAGGGTGTGGGGAGGATTCGGGCCGAGCTCACACCTGATGCGGGAAATGTTACAGGCTACATTCGTGCTTCAAAGAGCTCCGGGACTTGTCGTAAATCACTCTCGAAATCCTTTTAAAAATCAGCGGGTAGCCAGAATATGGCAAATACTTAATCCAATATGGCTTCCCACCCTGGTGCCGCAGTCGTCTGGTAAGGACAGAGACCCAGGTCTTGAAACTTTTACTGTCCGTTTTCCCCATCTGCTTTATCACACTCTGCCATAACGGCTTATTACTGTCTGATGTCTGTCCTGTTTATGTTCCAGCTCGCATAAAGTGTCTGAATTTCTATATTTATTTTGTCTAAACGCAGGTGTTTAATTTCAGTTTTAAAGGTGGATTTTTTTTTTTTCTTTCCTTCCCTCTGCTTTCATACTTTACACAGCGTTTCATTCCACAGTCAAAGCCACAAGCCATAAACCATCAGAGCAAGAAATGCAAACATTTTTTTGCTCCCTCCCTTCCCCCCTCCCCCCAAGCGCTCCTAAATTTTTATTGTTACAAGTGCTCGCAAAGGGAAAAAATAACAATGCCCTCTCCAATTCACTTTCAGTAAAAAAGGCTTGGAATTTATTGCAGTGCCTGTTTCCTTAATGACTGCCATGATCGCTGCTTGGTCCGAACTAGACTCTTGTGATGTGGGTATGTTTGTTAAGGCTTTCATATAATTAGCAAAGGCCTTCCTAAGTGAATTAGTTCACAGATTTTTATTTTATTTTTTAAACACACGACCACTTTGCCTGGGCTGACTAAACCCACCACATCCTTAAAAAATCCTTTAATGCAAAATTCACTCGTTAAGGATAAGTGTGTCATGGCGTGAGTCATGTTTCGTTTATGTGATTTATTTATTTATAAATACAGCATGCTTTACAAACACTGTACACTGAAATCCAGTCTCTGACGACTTGTATCTGTGCACGCGTGTATGTACCTCACCGCAGGTGGTTTCCTGGTCACTCAGCGGATGTTGGATATGTTCAAGCGGCCCACGGACCCCCCGGAGTATAACTACCTGTACCTGCTCCCGGCTGGCGCCTTCGTGGGAGGTTATGGAGCAGCTCTGCACAGCGGCTACAACATAGAACAGGTCAGATTAGCAGCAAGACGGGGATTAAACCGGACCTTAAATGATTAAAAATGGCTGGACATCCACATTCGTAAGCATTTGCTTTGACAAAAGTCCTTTGTGGCTACAAAGTATGTAGGGAGTAGTTGTTAACATGGTTTTTGTGTATATTTTCTATGGATTCACTTTTTTATTTATTTATTTGTTTGTTTATTTATGTTTGTTTGTTTATTTATTTATTTATTTATTTATTTATTTATTTATTACTATTTATGCATTAATATTTTTTTTGTTTTAATAATTTTTTTTTTTTTGGTCAAGGTTTCTTTATTAGCATTTTTCAAATTAAACATACAACACCAACCAAACAAATAGAACAAACCCCCCACCCAGTGCCAGACATACAACATGCATATTACATATTATAAAGCCAGACCACCATAGAAAAGAAGAGAGCAAAAGAAACAAAATTATAGATAATGATCACA
>JANDJT010000081.1:20010572-20022402 GCA_024331685.1 Stegophilus panzeri | reverse complement strand
ATAATAAAGGGCACTCACTGCACACCACTATTATGGTCAATACCAGAAAGTTTAGAACGAGCAGATCAAAATCTGGAAGTGAGATTTATCCTCCCGTATAATTTCAACATACGAGACACATGTCAGAATGACGATCGGGTCTACTTGGCTCGTGTCCCACGTCTCGTTTCCTTCCCCACGTTCACGGCGCTTTCGCTCGACGTTTTTCGACTGCTGTTAATAATATAAAGCATTATGAGGGAGAACACAACAGACCCTACCTCTCAACAGTATTAAACCTGACCAAACAAGCCCCTATCATGAAGATTTCCCAAAGCACATTTCCCAGCGAATATTTTACTTGATCTGCAGCAGCATTAACAGATCCAGCTTGTTCCTCGATTTTATTCAGGTGGACCGCGTGATACCTTTTCACCATTTCAAGTAACAGTCGGTATCACGATTTTTTTTTTTTTCTTTTTCTTTTTTTTCCCGATCCAACAGCTGAGTTAAAAGGAAAGAAGAAATTAGCAATAAAGCAATCGCAACATAGGAAGTAAATAGGATGATGAACAACAGGTGGTTTCTATTTGATGATATGCAAGCTCACTCCACTTTTTACTGTAGTTATGTAGAAATATCGATGCTCTTAAATATTCTTTGTGCAAAAAGGAGTGAAGGTGAAGAGGGAAAAAAACATTTTGTAGCGTCATGGTTAGCAGATTCAACGAGTTAACGATGTACCGTGAAGTGTTTCTCTTTGCAATTCATCATGAAATATCACTCTTAATAAACATCTAGATTTAAAAAAAAAAAAAAAAAAGAAAAGAAAAAGTTCTGACTCTGATCATTTCTAAAGTGTGCATGTGGGTTTTTTTTTTTTTTTTTTTTTTTTTTTTAAAACCTTGAAGGTGGTACAAAGGTTTTAATGTTGGTAAGCAAGCTCGCCACGCAAAATGGAACCGTTTGTATCGCCGCACTTTATCTTTCACACATGCGCTGATAAGGGGTATCTGCACAAGTCTCAGTGATTGCCCATTGTCACACTCGAGGCAACCCCGTGCAGGATCGTGCGGTTATTTTCTCGCCCTTATGATGCTTGGCGGGATTGCATGAGTGTATCATGAGGGTTCCTTCACTTTGGTAACAAGTGACACTCAGACATGACGATATCCATCTACACCTTTTTTCCTGGCTCATAGGAACACCTTGGCGAAAAATCAAATTTGAACAATTTACCCCGTTGTAGCTTTGCACCAGCTTCGTCCTCGTCTTCAACTGGTATAGTTACGTTAGTGTAGTGTATACTCCTTTTTACAAATATTGCAGGAGTTGTCCATGTTTACAGATTTATAGTTCAATGTAGTATTATGTCCTCGGACCCCGAGACGCTCAGCTTTCTTTGGAAATCTGTGAGGCAGGGCCTAGAGAGAGAAATTTTAAATCATAACCAATCGCTGACTGATTAACTGGATGCAGGTTCAAGACAGATATTTACAAAAAAAGACTAACTTGGGCAGGATTGGCATTTATTTTCTTGCCCCTACGAGTGTGTGAAGGTGAGGGTGGAAATCCTCGTCAGGATTGCATGAGTTTGTCATGAGGGCTCTTTTACTTCAGCAACAAGTGGCACTCAGACACGATGGTATCTCTCACTGCACCTTTCTCCTGGGGATTGTCACAAGTGCTCTGTGTAGCTATAATCAGTCCTGTTTCCAACCGTAGAACTCATATCTTCAGATTCCAAAGCCCAGCGTTGATGTCTGCTTTTATTTAACGTGACGTCGCCCCGCCATCGCTTCAGTGGTGCTAGTAGATGTTTGTGGCTGGGTTCACAGTTGAGCATCGTGGTTTGACATTATAAGAGATTTACATCTAGATTCTGGTCCGATCTGGAAAGCACCTTAAGAGATTAAAATGTAAAGCTGTCTTATTTCTGTTTTGATAACGCAGTCAATGTTCGGGGAATTACGGTTGCACACCGTTATACACAGCCGTCCTCTCTTTCTGCTTTATGATGACTTTAAATGGGATAAATATTGACGATGTGAGATTTTATTCAATACTTTTTCACCACCAGTGTCCGTGTTAAGCCATCAATTAATACTGTGAAACTGATGCATGGGAACACTTTATTTGAAGGGCACCTACATATGGGCTTCATAAAGCATTTATAACCCTTACATTAAGCTTCTATAAAACAGTATTGGATGCTTTATGAAAGGCATATGTCAAAACATTATAGGTGCGTATAAATCATTCATAATGTTGGCATACATCACTTAAGATTCATATTACATGGGAGTGCTTCATAGTAGAACATTTTCCATTTATTACACTATCACTTTGGTTTTCATACACTTAAACTATTCATAATATTGGCATATGTGCTTCCTAAGTTCATAAGAATGTTATAAATGGGACGGACAGCCGGAGGCGTCGTATTCCTGCATAAATTCAATAAACTGCTCAAAAAAAGTAAGTTAACAATTATTAAATTCAACACTTTCCAAAGCTCGTACGTGCGCTCATGTTATCTGGTTATCAATCGTGAGAGACCTTTTGTGTCCACTTCGATCTGAGATATCGCATAAAACTGTCACCTGACAATATTTGACATCATTTTTTTTTTTTTTTTTTAAAGTGAATTGTCTAATGCTGCTTAATAAAAGATTTATGTAATGTTTATGAATGTATTAGGAATTGGAGCCCTTTTATCTCCACTCTTATGACGCGTTTCATTAAAGCCTGTAACGTCATCTGACGAGTTTTGACATGAGACTTGCACTGTGTTCTAAAAGATTAATGCAATGGTTACGAATGTGTTATGAAGCCCGTATGTAGGTACCCTTCAAATAAAATTTAACCGATATTATACTGGGAAAATTTCAAACTGTAACTCCTCCTAGTCAATGCTTATCTTAATTTTTTTCCCGAAAGAATACAAAAAAGGTGCACTCGGAATCAAAAGCGAATACTTCAGATTTGCATGAAGAGCTTGGACCTGACTTGGAGCTACTTCTGCTGAGCCAAATGAGTATTGGCAGCATGAGAGAGAATTCACTCCTACTTTAGATATCATTTATGTCTGCTAGCTTAAAACTTTTGAAAATCACCAGACAGTCGGACTGCTTTGTGCAGGATGTGCTCGAGTTGGAAAAGAGAAGGCTGGCGTGGAGGCAATATCGCAGTAGCCACTGGCCACATAGTACTTTTGTACTACATTTAGTTATTTTACACCGTGGTGCGAGTCTCGTATCTGATTGATCAGAAGGTGTTGATTTTTTATTTTTTATTTCATTTTCATTTGCAAATCTCAGGTCTATATTGTGTTACTGTTTCTATAGTAAAAGCTCATTCACAGGGACCTGAATGAGCAGATGCTCCACAAACGAATTAAAAACTGCATTTTTTTTAACAAAGAAAAACAATTTTATTGATATGGTGTGCAGGGTGGTTTTTTTTTTTTTTTTTGGGGGGGCGGGGTCAGATGATTAACGTTAATGGAAGGAGCTTCCAGTGTCGGTGCTTTGTAATCGTCAGACGTTTTCCGACCTCGGGAAGTTTTCAGGACCGAAACGTTTACACTTGGGTTTCTCTGAAATGTGCCACGCTGTATTTAAAAAAATATATATAATAATAATTTTTTATATATAATATAAAATTATTTTTTTTATTTTATATATATAAATTTATTATTTTATTATATATATATTTATTTATATAGTTATATATTTATATAGTTATTTATTTATTTATTTGTTGTTGTTTTTTTTTTTTTAAACTGTGCGAGTATACCTGCTATAACTCCAGTGAAAACCAAAATGAACTCGTTTCATGGATGTTCCACAACATTAAATGTCAGTATTGATGGATAAATAGTATTATTTGTTGGTATTTAAATAAAAAAAAAAGTAATCTTTTAGCAAATTGCTGTGGTACAAGAGGAATAAAACACATTTTGAAGTGTTCTAGGAAAACAGGATGATGTTACAGGATGCTGCTAATAACTAAGAACGAATGAATCATCACACCACCCTGGTGTACATAGATGACCTATAACCGCATTGGATGAGCGTTTTACTCCTTACACTTCTAGGAAAATTCCATGAAGGAAGTGACGCAAGAGATGATGGTGATGGGCTTTCAGTAAATGAAACGGTCTTCTGGGGTCCATGTTAGATGTAGATGCATCAAACGAGAAGGAGCTCTGTTTTCCATGAACATACGGAAAGGATTCACCCGGTGTACGCCGTTCCCTCGTCCCAAATGAAGAATTCACCGTTTTTCTCAGTGAGTGCTGAGGATGTGACTTCTTTCATTCTTTCTTCAAGTATGGAGTTTGATAAAATCACATCACAGGAGTCTACTCACAATCGTAAAGATGCAGCCCCGTGTCTGTTAAAAGGATTTTTCTGATATTTTTCTCTCCTGCAATGGGCACACCTGTTTGAAAGCCTTAAATGCAGAGCAAGATTAAAAACATTATTCTTTATATCTCCACTTTTAAACATGGAGAGCAATTAGGCTGAAATGTTATCTGATTTTTTTTTTTCCCCCCAGAATGTCCCGTTTCAGGCTAATGCTTGCTGTATCGTAGTTTGCTCTTTAAAAGCATTCAGCCCCTTCAGTCGAGAGATAAATTTCGACAAGCCTCTGCATTGCTCTTATCATGCCCTCCCTATTAAGCTTGACATTTAAGGAACATAAACATGTACGAGTGTCCTTTTAAGATATTTTTATTGACCAGCTGTCCCTCTTGTATGTTTCCCTGTGGATGTGAACGTTGGGGAAAAGAGGAGGGGTGGGGTGGGGGTTCTTAATGGTAGCAGATAGGGAGCTTCTTTTGAGCTCTTGCATGCTGAGCTGATGAGCAAATATGGGTAATGGTAAACAACCTTGACCATTTGGCAGAACTTGTGGTGTGGTCTGGATTGTGTATAAAATGTAGAGAGGGTTATTCAAGAGATGATCATCTGATGATGGAAGATCATCATTTACACCAGGGGTTCCGACCCTTTTATGGCAAAAGACCCCAAATAAATATTAGGAGTTTTATGTGACCCCCAAGCCTTGACCTCCCTACATCTTTTCTTATTATTTATTTATTTATTTTTCTAAATGACACATTTAGAATTAAGGTAGACTGTAAAACTACTTATGTCAGTAACACGTCTATAATGAGTGACTAAAAAACAAAACAAAGAATATTCCCTCCACTGACCTGCCAATCTAGTGGGAAATGTGCGTTTGCGTTTCTCGACACAGCTTTTCAAAGAGTCAGGAGGTGTGTTTGAAAGGGTCACGTCACAGCCTGCGTTGATCGATGCATACGGCTCAAACGTTATAGGAAAAATCATATTTGCATGTGCGTGCAGAAACCACGGCAACACGAGCAGCATTGTACGCATGCTTGCCTGCGTAACTTATGTACATCTGGTGGATTAAAGTGATATAAACGTGAGAGCATGTCTTTATAAAGCAACTCTTTATAAACCGTCTCCTGTTGTTGTGATAGTTGTCGTCGGCTGCGTCTCAAATCGAAACTGACCTAACATTCGAAAAAGTATTTACTAATCTAGTAGATCTAGGTCCGTTTTTGTCGCTCAACTCCTGTAGTATACGATTTATTTAAATGTAACTTGTTGGCATGTGACTCCCAGTATCGGTTCAAAATAGTAGCACACAAAATCCCTTTTCATAGTTGAATGATATTTCTAAAATTTATTTGTAAAAGAAAGAAAGAAAACAATTTTGACTTTCAGTCCTAAAAGATCACGACCTCTAGTTTGGGAAACGCTGATTTATACACTTATTTCTTTATGCCTTGAATAAATCAGGAGATAAAACTTTTTTTAAAAGCTCCCCTTTTTTAGTGCAGGTTTTGTGGTTATGGTTGTTCCCCCTAGCACCCTGTTTTACTTTCTGTGGAAATGGAAAAGCCAGAACGAGGTAAGTGAAATGAGGCTTTGAGGAGAAGTGCTGCCAGTGGATGAGTCGTAGAGGGTGGTCCTGCTTTTTCTGTGCTGTGGTGTAGGCAGCGTTTCTGCAGGCGAGCCCGTAACGTAAGCCTCATCAGCATTGCCACAGTCTGCGTTTCTGAGCCAACTTCTTATGTCACGTCTCATTGTGCTTGTTTCTCTTGAAGCCTTTAACTGTGGAGCTACATCGGTGTGCCTTTTAAACAGGCTCTAATTTGATTCAGACTGAAGACAGGAAACCAAACCTTCACCTCCTTGATCCCATTTCATCAGTCAAGCATCCAGTCCATTGGCGTCCTGGCTAGAGCGCAGTCCTTACCAGTAAGCAGCCCTAAACCCTTTTGCGTTTGGGTTAAACGTCAAAAACGTTAAGCCCATCTGAACCGCAGGGCCGTTTCTTACGACTACACCATAGATCTCTCGGCGCGCGATTATGTCGACCTCCAGGTGCAGCCAGCATGGTCTCTTTCTGACGTGTGCCTCGACTACGAAAGATTGCAAGAGGTAATCTTGCAGTGTGATGCCGCAGAGGTGTCGGAGACGAGCCTGGAATAGCAGCCAGGCTTCCATCCAGCAACCAAATCCTCTCACAACCCAGCTGGACCCATTGCTCCTTTCCATACATAATACACCACCTTTTTTTGGACCTGTACAGTAGTGGAGCGGTGATCAAGGCTCCCCAGGGTCAAGGGTTTTACACAGGCTACAGCCAAACACACAGCTGTTTGAACCAGTGCCAGGAAAAGTTAAACAAACTCATATGAAACACGTCTCTCGGACTAATGGATCTTTGCGGAGAGTTGGCGCCGCTTGTGACTCGGAGCTGCAAACTAACTGGAATAATAACGACCTTGTTTTTCAGGTCTTCGTTTTTGCTCCTTCAGCTTAATTCAGCACTTTATCAGATTACGTTATTAATCAAGTACGAGTCATAATTCAGGACTGTCATAGAACGAAAAAACCGACTTGCCAGTTGATTAGGTCTCAGCAACACTGCTGCACCTGATCCAATCATACTAGTGTCATGTCCAGGTCACTGCTGTGCTGAGAATGAACTACCACCCAAATATCAGTTCAGTGGTGGTCCCTGTCTGTTGATGGATGGAATAGAAAAGGGCTTACACACACATTATGGACTACTAGCCAGTAATAGTATGCATACAAAGTGACCTGTACCTAATAAACCTAACATGGAGTTGCCAGATATTTATGAAACTAGCTGAAATATTTAGGTAGAGAAATGACTTGCATATACTGACATTTCGTCTCGCTCTGCATTAAACAAGAAGCCCTGATGGATCAGGGCAAACTGCAACATGTCTATGATCAAAGCTTTTTTAAAAAAAAAAAAAAAAAAAGCAATGATGGACAAAAAGGTTAACAGGCAATACCTGACCACAGACTTGCTTGTATTAAGGAAGGTGTCTAATGCTTTGAAGAGCCGTGACGTGGCTTGGAAAGCAGCTGGGAAGTGTTTTTGTGCCGTCACTCGGCGCTGTGGCCTCCCTCCCTCATCACACTCCTTATCTCATTCCGTGACATGGCAGCCACTTTGGCCTGTCAAGAGAGGTGCCTCTTATCTGCAGATTTCCGTGAGAATCCAACCCCCGCCTCGAGAAATGCCTGAAAAGAAGCTTTGGAATTGAGTTGAAATCCCACAGGAATTATCAGACTGTGGGATCCTGAATCGGAGAGGCCTAGTGTTGTTTTTGTTTTATTGTCCTCCTCAGGTGTGTGTTTTTGAAGAGTACATCCACACCAATTTTAATACATAACTTTAAACAGTTCACTGTATGTTAAACAGGAGGTTCGCCAAGGTTTGTCAAGTTCTTGATTAGTTTTCTGCACCCTAAGAGCAGCTGAAGCGAAGGTAAAGGCTAGAGAGGAAAGAAAGCAGGGTCGGGGGGGGAGGGGGGTTGAGGTAAGGGTATTGCAGTGTGCCAGTGAGCTTCCTCATCCAGGCAGAAGGAAAGGTGATTGAAGAACAAAGGCCCGAGAGTGCGGATCCTCGGTGGAGTCGGGTATCAAGAGGATAACCAGTGCAGTGTCAAAGGGAGCCACTACTGCCCCACACAAAAGAACGAATGACACCAGAAAAGAGGGATGGAGTTTCAGAGGCTGGGCATGAAAAGGAAAACATCACCCTCTCCCTCCCTCTCTCATTATTATTATTATTTTTTTTTCTTTGAAAGGCAGCGAAAGAACTCATGCGGGTCAAGATGTCTCACCACTAAAGGAATTTTCACCACTTTAAAGTCTACCTCTGACGATACGCAAAAAAAAAAAAAAAAAAAATGCTCCAAAATGGCCACCATAGTGAGTGATTAGATCCTTTTAATTGAGAAGGGTGTGTCACACTGAAACGAGGGTCAAGGATGAATCAACAGGAGCACATGGAAAAATGAAAACACAAATTGTGGCTCTTATCATGCCAAAGTCTGGTTTGTGGTCATTGGCAGCTGTAGGAGCCCAAAGGCAGGCTTGGTGCCCTCATTGCTCGCAGCTTTGTGCCTGGCGAGCACCTTATCTCTCGCACTTTTCCCAAGGTGGGGGACAGACAATAGCCTTTCGTGCCACGGGAAGAGAGTGTAGAGTTTTGGGTCCCTCCCTGAGCATGCGAAGCTTCTGTTCGTGAGCATAGGGCACAAAGGAATGAGCTCTCCACCTCCTCCAAACAGGATTAACGATCACACACCGTTCTCACACAACTGCATGGACTTGTTTATGGATGCTACTATGTTACCTGCTTGGTGCATGCTCATAAGAAATGCTTAAAAATAAAAGAAAAATGGGGATTTTAAAAAAAAATTTTTTATAGCTCCTAATTTAGCAATGAGCAAAATGATGTTGCAGAGCTAAAAACAAAATTGCACCTCCATCTCTTCATTTTGGTGTCACATTGTGCCAGAATCACTCCGATAGGGGGCTTGTTCTAACGTTTGAGGGTGGAATTGTGCGTTAGAAGTTGTTCAGATTTAGGCTTGGGTGACTTCATGATTTTATCACCTCTACAATATATTACACTACTACAGATCAGTGACATTTACTCAAAAGTTATAGAACAGTCCAATCTTATACGGAAAGAATAGCGTGGATGCAGGTTTTCATTCTAATCAAGCAGAAGCCACACCTGAATCTACTGAAAGCCAAGATCAATTGATTAAACAGGTGGAATCAGGTGTGGCTCCTGCTTGATTGGAATGAAAAACCTGCACCCACACCGGCTCTATGCGTGTAAGATTGGACCCTCCTGTTATATAACTAGACCTGCCATCCATTACATTTTGCCTAGGAGCTACACAGTGTAACACTGGAGATGGTTAGTATTAGTTATCACTCAAAAATAGGTTCCTACAAAAATATACATAACTAATACCAACTATATACTTGTTAAATGTTAACGGAGTCAAACATGAGGGGGGTGGAGGAGGAACTAGGCCTACAGTGAAGTGCCAAGTCTAACACTTCATATATATTATTCAGATATTTAGTGGTCAGATATGAAGTTCACAGGACGAAGAAAAACTGCATTCATTTATGCGAATGATGCATTTACAGTGTTGCTCTTACCGTATGCATTCATTCAACCTTAAAAAAAAAAAAAATTCGTCTTGCACCTAGTATTGCCGTACCCACTTAAATCCGAATCCAGCTACAGACATGACCCTTTGGAGCACTAAACAGACACGGATAGTGTCAGTGTGTTACCCCAGTATTTTATTCTTTTATTAGTCAAAGAACACAATTTTCATGCATCATGATGTGAGAATTTTTTTGGTGGGTGGGAGTATTGCAAGCAAGCCATTAAAAGGTTTATTTAGTAGGAAACATTTCATCAATGTCATTTCACTGTTTCCAGTGAAACTTGCCGAATATTAGTGCTGTGAAACTGTGATTCGTTTTGGCCGAGGACTGCTGATGGTCTCGGTGAAAGCTCCGATGAATGTTGCGATCGAGTTGCATTTAGTGTATTTGTCTTGGCTCCTCACCTTTGCGAACAAATGCGTAGGAAAACTCCAGTCCCGTGTTTGACTTGTGTCTGTGCTTTATCATAATTTAGGAGGGACGTGCATGGGCCAGACTGCCTGTCAAACTCAGACTCAAACATTTGTTCAGCTGACTTTTTGCTCTCTCGAACGCTTGATCATCATATCTCGTTATGGTTCAATAAGGTCGTGTTTAGTGACCTCGTACCCAGCGAACGTTATTAATAGAGGAAAAACGGTGTTGAGGTTTGTGAGGGTGAAGAGAAGTCCTCGTTAGTCTGATTGCTCGGTGACTCGGTGCTGGAACAATGATGTATGAGAGCAGGTCCTTCCCAGCCCAAACAGGATCTATAATTCAACACCAAGAATGCAGGACCACATCCTCGACGGAATTAATTGCTGGTCATCACCAGAGAGACTTTGCGTTCCTCGTACTTTGTTGGGGACTGCTACAGATATTACTCGGCTGTTTTAGTGGGTGCGAGGGGCGCTAGAGGGCAACTGCGGTGTCTAGGACCAGACTGCAATTTGTCACACAGCATACAGCAAACGTTTGGTCTGGAATTGCTCCCGGTGAAATCCATTTAAGCATTGAATTCCAGAATTAGGAGTTTGTTTTGGACTAGAAGACTGGTAGTGACCTGACCTGATAACGTTGTATATGTGTTCCAGTATGCATCCTGTCATGTCGGTCTTTAGCAGCCAAGAACATGAAGGATGTGTGCAATAGAATTTTCGGTTAAATATGGTATTTATCCAAAAGCTACATAACTGCTTTATTTCTTATCATTTTTTATCTTTGGTTCAATATTCAGTGAATACATGAATAAGGACCTTTGTGTCATCACATTCCTGGGTTGCGCACTAGACATGCATCAGTTTTGTATTACGTTTTCTTCATATTTTAAAGGTTTAGCCCCAGCATTGTGTGTTTTTAAATATTTTATATTAACGCTAATGGAAATATTTAATGTTGTATTGTTTGTAAAGGTAACAATATGGTTCATTGTATTGTTGTGTTTAATATGTAGGCAGAGGTGGCTCTGGGTCAAGCCCCTGCACAGCCAAGCTGCCACTGTTGCGCCCTTGAGCAAGGCTTTTAACCCTCTCTGTTCCAGGGCTGCCATATCATTTGTATTCATATCATGTCCGACCCTGCACTCTGACCCCAGCTTCCTAACAAGCTGAGATATGCAAAAAAAGAATTTCACTGTGCTGTAATGTATACATGACAAAGTCGTCGTCTTCTCATCCTCCTCCTTCTTCTTCTTCATGGCTCTTGATTCAATATGGCTGGGTATTGAACAATGTGTGCTGTTTGTTATAAAATACTGCTTATATTACATGAGGTGTAATAAACATTTCAAATTAATCAAGCTCACAGTCAATTCTCTGAAAAAGGAGCTTCCAGCTGCGCTTGAGTTTCAACTTACAGACTGAAGACCGGACATTCTCCTTTAGGATTTTCTGCTAGAGAGCAGAATTTATGTTTCTCTCAATTATTGCAAGTTGTCCAGGCCCTGAAGCAGCAAAGCATCCCCACAGCATCACACTGCCACCACCATGCTTGACCGTAGGTATGAAGTTCTTTTTGTGGAATTCAGTGTTTGATTTACGTCAGATGTAACGGGACCCCCATCTTCCAAACAGTTCCACTTTCGACTCCTCAGTTCACAGAACATTCTCCCAAAAAGTTTTAGGATCATCAAGGTCTGCTTCGGCAAAATTCAGATGAGTCTTCATGTTCTTCTGGGTTAGCAGTGGTTTTCACTTCACCACTCTTCCATGGATGCCTTTTTTGCCCAGAGTCTTTCTGATAGTGGAGTCATGAACAGTGACCTTTATTGATGCAAGAGAGGCCTGTAGGTCCTTTTGATGTTGTCC
>JANDJT010000081.1:19977503-19989589 GCA_024331685.1 Stegophilus panzeri | reverse complement strand
TGGGGTTCAAGTCAGGTGACTGTGATGGCCCTGTAGAATCTTCCAGGACTTCTGCAACCAAGCCTTGGTGGAATTTGTGGTATGCTTGGGATCATTGTCCTGTTGGAAGGTCCAATGACGCCAAACTTCAGCTTCCTCACAGACGGCATGACATTTCCTGATACTTCAATGAATCCATCTTGCCTTCCACACGCTGCAGGTTTCCAGTGCTAGAGGATGCAAAGCAGCCCCAGAGCATCACCGAGCCACCACTATGCTTGACTGTGGACAGAGTGTTCTTTCTTCATTCTTTTTCCTCCAGGTATACCGCTGGTCCATCATGCCAAAAAGTTCCAGTTTTGTTTCATTGCTCCACAGAACAGAATCCCAAAGCAGTCACTCGAGGGTTTTTCACAACCTGCCTTCTCAGAAATCGGGCTGCAGCCGTTGAAAGCTTCCTTTTTCTGCCCCGTCCAGGTATTTCATACATTTTCTACCCCTAGCCAGTTCAGGTATTTCATCTGTTCCAGCTCAAGCACACTTGGTGCATCTAATGAAGCCCTTGATTAGTTGCATCAGGTGTGCTTGAGACAACACCTGTTTTGAATATTTGTGCTGTTGTGAGGGATTCTATTTAGGAGGTTGAATAATTTTGAAATTGGAGAAGTCATTATAAGTTGCATTTTCAGTTGAATTTTGGCAAACGACTTGAAGCATTCATTGTGTTGAACTATTTGAATTGTTTTGTTTGATTTGTTCATTGCAAAACAACTCAAAGTCTGTCAGTGTTGACATTAAACCTGATTTTCAATGGGGGTTGAATAAATTTGATTGCAACTGTAAATCCAACCCCAACCAAATATGTCTTTATTCTACATTTAAATGAATACAGACTGTATAATATAAAAGAAAGATCTGATAAAGTTCACTAAAACTATTTTAGTAAATTATATGAATAATTGGGACCAATAATCACGGTTATCCTTTCAGCTGTTATCTGTATAAAGGTCAGAAAATTGGTGTACCATGGCATATCGCCACCTATAATTGACATGTTCATACACTTATTAGCAAATAAACATTATTATTAGCAAACCCCCAGCAGAAGCCCCCTTAAAGCTAACCCCTCCACCCCACTCTTAAATCATTAACCCAGATGAGCTGGTCTTTAGCCCCATCATTATTACTCCATAGGTCATAGTTAAACTCTTCCAGTCCCGAACACTGTTTATGATGCAACACTCGCCTCAGTTTTATCTCCTATCAGATTGCAGGGCTGGAGGATTCATCAGGAGATAATGCTGAAGATTCCAATAAAACATATGATTGGAGCAGATACACAGCAGCAGTACGGCTGCTAGATCTTTAGACCGCTTTTAAAACCCGCAAAAAATTACGTATTAGCACAAGAATACATCTTGAATATATGCAAATTCATCAAATATTTTATGTTATGAGATTATGATTAAACAAATATAAGATTACGTAGCCTATCTATCTATCTATCTATCTATCTATCTATCTACTTATTTATTTCAAGCTTGGAATTGTCTTATTCTGTCAGCAGTTTTGCCTATTTTAATAATTCATTTTTTTGGAAAGAACTGAATGATCTGTCAGTAGAACAAAACTGTAGTATTTCATAATGTGAAATATTAGATACAGCAGTAATTAAAAAATAAATAAATAAATAAATCATTTTTTACAGATTTGCATTTACATTTACAGCATTTAGCAGATGCTGTTATCCATAGAGACTTGAAGTGCTTCGGAGTCTCTATCAAAACACATCGTCATGCTAGTTCACTAGGTCACTAGGTCAGAATAACATCAACCTAAATCTTTGTTAGGACAGGTTAGTATACAATGAAAAGAAAATACAGAAGTCATAAATATTTATCGATTAACTAAGTGCTGATTACTGTTTGCTATCTTGAGTATCACATAAAGGACAGAATTTTCTCTACAACCAGTATATGGTTATCATCATCATCATCATCATCATCATCATCATCATCATTCTTCTAGTTTTCCCTGTTGTCATGTTTTTAACACACTCCCAAAGTGTGAGAGAGAGACAGTGCATTCCCAATGGGTCTATGGTGGGACTGTGAGCGTGTCTGTGGGGCCTGCAGTAAATGAGGTTGACAGCCAGCTCAGTGGGCCACAAGCAGCCTCCCCTACCCCACAGGTTACAGCCAGGGCACATGGGAACACCAGTGGAAACTAACCCAACTAACCACACGGCACTCTTTATATATAGCCAGGATGTATGCTGCAGGATACGCACGATGCGATCATCTTGGCCATAAGTGTTATTGCTGTTGGAGACCTTCATCATCCATCATGCCACAGATTAGTATCCATTAATGTTTTACTGAGGGTGAGCCACAAGTTCGGGTGACTACAATTAGTTACTCAAGGGCTCAAATGCGTTTGTCGAGCCGCAGCTGCATATATCTAGTCATTAGAAATGTATGTACTAAAACATTCTAACAAACAGCCGCTCAAATTGTAATTTGTGGCAGTGACTCAAACTAACCACACTACAGAGCTGCAGACACTCTTGATAATTAGGCGGCATGGCTCCCGGCCTCTTTTTTTTTTTTCCCTCCGTATTGAGAGCTCCAAGTCTGGTAAGATTTCTCTGAAACCCTCCACCCCCCTGGTTTCCTCTGTCTTTTGATGTTGGACCCTCCTCAGTTATTTTGCTCTCTTTTTTTTTTTTTTTTCAAGTAGTGTTGAGGACATTGGCTTTTAAGCCTTGCTGGCCAAGGTAAACTTAATTTGTATTGTGTACATATGGTTAAAAGTGCCTCCCTTGTAAAAACAAAGGGGTGATGCCGTTGGCCAAGCGGAGTGTGTGGAAATGAGCACGGCGTGCTGAAGCATTGTGAGTTGAAGCGTCGCAGCCCCGCTGAGCCCCAGCTGGAGGGCTCTTATCAAGGCCTAAATGAGTGGAGGTGAGAAAAGACAGAGCCGGCGAGCAAGAGCAGGTCCACATTTCAAGAGTAGGGGGGTGAGCAACAGGCAGGGGAGGGTAACTCTACTGCTTTTAAGAAGGTTGTGATGGAGTTGGAGCGCTTTGATGAGGGGGGAGGGGTGTGGTTGGTTGGAGAGGGTTCTTACTTTGTACATCAAGGGTGTCAACTAACCAGGGCCTTGGCAGGCTGAACAGTTCAGGGCTGTTTTAATGAATGGAGTTAAAAAATGGATTGGCCAATCAGTTGTGAGGTTTTGATATATAGTATCCTGTATCATAGTAGAAACAACTCCATCATTGGACACCAGTTTATTATTCGGTTATTCCAGACTAAAAAGTAAAATGCAGTTAGGAGAGTGATTGAATGTAATTCTAGATCTGCTGACAGCCAGGATTATTTGCGTACTTTTAAGTACCGCTACATCGCTTGTGCAAGTTCATAAAAATTACTGTGACATGTACACATAGTGCACGAATGTAAAAGGTAGGGTTAATTATGTGCAAAATGCTAGAAATGTTCTTTGTTGTAGCAGCAAGAATGGTTTAAAGACCTGATACACTATGTACAGTGGCACAATTGTACAGCAGTGTTCATGCTGGTTTCTTTCCCACCATCTTCATTGATTACACTGTTTATCAGAGGAAATGTTTAAAAGCCCTATGAAGACCTTGAGCAGTTCCATCATTTGCAGTCATGGCCATAACTAGGACCAAAAATTTAGTGACATATAGTACAATGTCAAGTGTACTACTGTAATTTTATTGAGTTAAATGCAGTATTTTAATTTAAAGTTATCTCTCTTTCTAGTTCTCTGCTGAATGCAGAATTTTAGCTTACAGTTATCTCTCTTGTTCTTTGCTGGTTCTTCTTTCTCTCTTGCTTCTGTAACAGGATTAACAAGTAGAACTCGAAACCAATGACACTGATAGGGATTGCTCTACCAGTAACAAGTCTAATACTTCTAGTTATAATTTGTATGCTAGAAATACCCTTAAAATATACTACCAACAGGATGGAAGCTACTGAAGGAACAAAAAAAACTATTTCAGACATTTGACCTTGCTTTGACCTTGACCCTCTTTAGAGCAATTCCTTATCAGTTCCTAATCAATTCATCTGCTGGTTTAAAATGATAATTCCATATAAATCCTTCAAACATTCAACCACTCGTTCTTGAGATAACACACTAACGAGAATCTCGGACAGATGCATGAACGGATGGATGGGAAAATTCGTACATGGGCCTTGAGTTCTGTTACTGATAAAGTCTGTGGGCAAACTTCAAGTATCCTACTAATCTGCTCTGAAATCAGTTGAGAATCAGTCATCACTGCTGATTGGGTAGTATTGGAATGCAGGATTTTTCCGCATAGTAGACTACGTTCTGGAGATCCTACATGGGAAATCTAGTCCGGACTTCAGTGTCCTCATAGCTAGTTATGGCCATGTTTATATCTGCTCCTCTGTGTACTGTCCTCCAGATTGGCCATAACTGTGTTTTCTTCCTCTTTGCACTCGGCTAATAATTTGAGCCCGGTCTGGATCGATGTGTTGATTTTACTATTTTACAGGCAAATACAGCCTTTAGCATTGGATTGTTTTTTTTGTTTGTTTGTTTGTTTTTACCACTGCTACCCTCTGTATTTGGTGGAGTAGCGTGTGACTCATGAAGAGATGCTTTGAATGAGTCTGTCAACGACTTACTTGATATGGATCGTATAACTTGCTTTAACTACTGCCTACACTGGGAGCCCTTTAGCAGAAGAAAGAAAATAAAATCAATCAGAAGAGCATGATCATGAAAGCTGAATAAACTAGCTATTATAATATCAGCTACAAGTATAAAGCTACGTGCAACATTTAGTTTTCTAGAATGAAATGAATGAGCATTCGCATCACTCTAAGTTCCTTAATTAACTACCATTAGACTACTAAATAAATAAGCATGATCACATGATCATGTGCGATGCAAACATCCATCTCATGTTAATTTGATTGCAGTCTGAATGAGAGCGTTTAATCACAAAGGAGAAAAAATCTTACACTATATGGCCGAAAGTATGTGGACACCTGGCCAACACACCCATACTGCATGTAGTTCTGTTCTTCCCCAAACGGTTGCCACAAAGCTTGAAGCACACAATTGTCTAGGATCTCTTTGAATGCTGTAGCATTAAGAATTCCCCTTTACTGGAACTGAGGGGACCTATGACAATTCCCTGATGCACAAAGTGAGGTCCATAAAGATATGGTTTGCCAAAATTGGAGTGTAAGAACTCAAGTAATTGTGGTAAAGCATGGTCACATGATCTGTCTGTGCGAGGATCATGGAACGACAGTGGAGGAACTGTGGTCTGTAACCAACTGACACATCACTCTGACCAATTTCATAGAAGAAAGACTACACATTGTAGAAACATGTGGATTTTATTACTGGGGCAGATGCTGAAAATAAGTTTTCTACCTTCAACTGCATTTTACAATGAGTTGTAGAGAGAGAGAGTGAGAGAGAGAGAGAGAGAGAGAGAGAGAGAGAGAGAGAGAGAGAGAAATGGAATGAGGATATTAGAAAGAAAGCTGAGAAGATGAGAGATAAGGAAATTGAAGCCAAAGAGAGAATCCCGAGTGAGCTTAGTAGTGCTTTTTGCTGTCTCATTCTCATCATGTCTGCCCATGTTATGGCCCTGTCTTTAAGAAACATGCCTGTCTTTATGAAATATGCCCCTCTCCATCTCCCCCACCCCCCGCCTCCCGCTGACATGCATGGTGCTTAGTTTACACCATATTTCATTCATGGCTACTATATTGGTTCCTTTTATTTTATTTTATTTTTTTTTTTACAATGTCGTTGCAATCCTATACCAATCCTGTCTCCACTGGTCTTGTCCTGCTGCCTCGCCTCAATCACGACACTAATCACTTACAGTTGGTCACAGAGTAAATGGATGCCACTTGAAACCCTCCATTTCTAAATGTGACCACACAAAAAGCATGCCACTGTTCAAGGAGAGGGGAAAAAAAACCTGATCCAGCTCTCGAGTCCGGCTTTTAGTGAAAGAATGAAAAAAAAAAAAAGAAAAGGTTTGCTGATGGTTCAAATACAACAATTTAAATCAGAATCTTTTAACTACAAAAGTAAAAAAGTCAGAGTTCTCTTTTATTGTAGTTAAATTATTATTATTATTATTATTTTTTTGCAGAAGCAACCAGGCTAACTATTTCAATGCACTAAATGTGTTTTGGGTAGTGACCATTATTATTATTATTATTATCTATGCTTGTGTCGTGTTACAGCTACAATTGGGGACATGAGGCCTGAACATATTTATTGCTTACACATGTGCTAACCATGTGTTTTACATTTACATCTGAAAAGAGACTCTTGAAATGTGTACACTGCATTTTTTTTAACCAGCAAAGACCATGGACATGATAAACACGTATGAGTAATGACAGTAAATAGTAATAAATATATACATTCGTATTTCCTGTATATAACATTTAAAAATGCAGATCACTGCGCTCACCAGAAAAGTGATACAGAGAGAGGATAAAACATGATTTTAAAAAAGTATTTAAGAGATAACAGAATGTTTTTGAGAATGTATTTTAGTAGCTACTATTAAAAATCCATTATTTAGAATGAACAGATAATTTGCTATAAATGGACACAAATACAAATATAATCACAAGTGGTGATCTGTGGAATCCAAGCACACCTTCCAGATAGCCCCCTGTGGTCAGTTCATGCCGAGAAACATAGAACCATAAACAGATGCTACATGAACATACTTATCAAGTTTTGTAATGATAGCTCAATACTAGTTGTTTAAAATGCCTGTTGAAAGCTGATTGGCTGAAAGCGGCCATGTTTTTGATGAAATTCAGCGCTGATTAAAAATCCAGTTACAGATTAGCAGATCGATGCAGCACACCAAATTTCTGCTCAATTGGACCTTTGATCAGTGTGGGCGGCTGTGGATCACGTGGTCGAGCGGGTTGTCCACTAATTGTAGGGTTGGCGGTTCGATTCCCGGCCCACGTGACTCCACATGCCGAAGTGTCCTTGGGCAAGACACTGAACCCCGAGTTGCTCCCGATGGCAAGTTAACGCCTTGCATGGCAGCTCTGCTACCATTGGTGTGTGAGTGTGTGTGTGAATGGGTGAATGAGAACCAGTGTAAAGCGCTAAGGTTAAAAAAAAGCTCTATATAAGTGCAGACCATTTTCCATTTACCAGTATATAAAAACTAGGTAATAAAGAAATAATAATTTTAAAAAATTATCATTTTGTTATTGCATCATATAATAGCCAATCACAATTCAGTAGGTAAATGAAGAAACCACTGATTTATCAGAGGAAGGGGTTGAGTATGTAGGGGTTGGATGCTTTTATAATTGACATATTTGTAGGATCTGAAATCTTTTTATTTATTTATTTATTTATTTTTACGATGGTTAATATACTGTAGCACTAAGTCAATTGATTTCTCATTCAGTATCGAAAAAGATGTCTTTCAAACAAGTGTTTAGTGATTTTAAAGCCATCACTGTTTCATAATGTTGAATTTAAAGCTGCAGTATGGAACTTTTTTTTGGTTAAAAATGAACAAAAATCAATTATTGAGCAAGTACATAAATAAAATCAGTTTACAAAAACATCTCATTACCTAACCCCTATTCGCAACAGTAAGCTTATAATAACGATTTATAATTTGAGATGTCGGTCGGATTTCGCAGGAAATGTCAGTCTGATGTCATTCGTCTTTGCATGGTTATGTCACGTCTGTAAAGAGAAAGAAGAAGCGGTGGTTACTATATCGCGTGTGGGGGTTGAGAGTGATGGAAGGTTTGTAGCTTGTTCTTACAACAGTTGCTTAGAATTTAAACTTGTCATCTAGATGGGTGCTTTTAATACGGGTAGCTCTAAATGCTATAACGAGTCCCGTAACGAGGTAAGACATTTCAGTGGCTCAATAGGTACTAGCTAACATTAGCGCACTTTTTCGGCTAGGTATCTAGTTTCTTATGTTTTTTGTTGTTGTTGTTGTTGTTGTTGTTTTTTTGTTTTGTTTTACTTCACAAGTAACTTGCAATTTTATATTTCAAACAGAGATGGTGATAGAGAGGTAAAAGTTCAGTACTGCAGCTTTAATGATAACAAGTGATATTACTAAAAATGGTCCACTGACATTTGTGTGCATCTATTTTACGTTTGCACGCTCATGCAGTCCACTAATGCATGCAGTGTTGTTTATACTCTCGTCACACTACTTCAGATGTTCCCCTGAAATCTGAATTCAAAAGGTTTCAACACTCATGCCTTGCATCCTCCAACCTGCTGTCTCTAATTTTGGAATCCACCCTCTTGTCTCATAGTAAGTAATTAGCGTAATGTAGCGTATCATAGCATAGATGTCTTGAAAATGTTGCAGGAAGGTTTTGTTTTGAGAAGAACCAGACATTTCAGGGTCTTCGGGATTTTTGTTCGGCTGTGAGCAGGTGATAAAAAGGAAACATCATGATCATGTCAAGGCCAGATGTCCATGCTGGTGTTTGGTAATGACGCCATGTGGCCTTGAAGAGGAACACTCTCAGAAACAGCAGTGCATCAAAGCCTGCTGGCTCACTCGCTGTGTTTATCCGTCACATACACGCAAACACATGCACGCAAACACACACACACTCACACACTGAAACATTACATTAAATTAACCTTGAATTTTTCACGAGGAATGTTACTTTTAGACTGTATAATATATTTATTTGCAATGGTTTGAATTTTATAATATGCAGATCAGTGTTGCTCCATGTTTTCAGTTGTTTTCTGCAAAAGATTGTTTTTAAGACTCCAGCTTTGGCAGTCAAGAAGGATGTGATGTATTTTGATTGGTTTGGAGAGTAGGATGTATTTACACTTGTATTACATTTGTCTAAAATACATGATGGTGGCTTAAGTGTTAATTGGATTTATTAACAACATGCCGTTTAAATGATGGTACAGTGCACCCCTTTACTTTTTTTTTTTTGGGGGGGTGTTTGAAGGCCAACGTGCTTCCTTCGCGGCACGTGAAACCATTCAGCTGCATCGTCTTGAATTGCTGCAAAACACAATCAGATGAAAGTGCTATCTGCCCTCTTCCAGATACAAGAACGATATGATTGGCTAGGTTGTTTGATGTGATTGACAGGGGAGAGAGAGAGTATGCCATCTCTCCCACACAGAAAACACAGAAAGTTTTGCTCTCTTGGACTCCTGGCCACAAATGCCTGTGGCGTCTTTGGGATTCGGTGTCTGGATGATAGGGTGAATAATTTTCTGTTCCGACACTCAAGAGCTCAGATGTCTAGTTTTTAAGGAAGCTCAGGTTTTTAAATGTGTGCCACAGGTCAGTGGTGATAAGCCTGATCTTTTATGTGACGGAGTGGCGTGAAGGCAGAAGATGGTTAGGACAGGTTTTGCTGGACAGCTCATTAGGACCAAAGTGGAATTGGTTCTCATTGGAATTGGTTATTTTAGGACCGTTTGACTGGATAAAATGGTGCTAAATTGCAGAGCACCTTTAGCTCCAGACATATCCATCCACATTACGCAAAACCTTTTTGACCTGCTCAGACTTTATAACTCATTTGCACTATGTTGTCTGGGTTTTTTGGACAAAGTACAACTGACGCCATGCTTTTACACTCATCTAACTTGTTTTATTAATTAGTCTTATTGCTGCTATGGACTGACACTTTACCACTACATCACGTTGCTTATTATTAATTTGATTTACAACTATGTTCCTCTGGGATTAATACAGCTCTTTATCACAGACACTGTGTTGTGAATCTCAAGGAAAGTTGATCTGACCTGTGAATCTTCTCTGCAATGTTTAAGAACGGACTGAGACATTTTTATTTATTTTTTTAGACATTTTTATTTATCCACATTAATTCATATATTTTATAATAATTATAATTTTACTACTACTACTTCTACTACTACCACTATTTCTACTACTACCACTACCACTCACAATACTACTTCTACTACTACTTCTACTACTACTACCACTACCACTAATAATACTACTACTACTACCACTAATACTTCTACCACTACTACTACTACTACTACTACTACCACTACCACTAACAATACTACTACTACTACTACTACCACTAATACTTCTACTACTACTTCTACTACTTCTACTACTACTACTACTTCTACTACTACCACTAACAATACTACTTCTACTACTACTACTACTATTACTACTACTACCACTACCACTAGCAATACTACTACTACTACTACCACCACTAACACTACTACTACTACTACTACTACTACTACTACTACTACTACTAATAATAATAATAATAATAATAATAATAATAATAATAATAATAATAATAATAATAAACACTCATGATCCTGTTAAGAAGAGAAATTGTTTATAATCCACTATCTGATGTCAACCAGATGAGGATAGGTTCCCTTTTAAGAGTTCTTAGCTTTATTGTACTTGGAACCCAAAGAACCCATTAAGGTTCTAGAGTGAACTTGTGATTTATGATCACAACTATAATGCTGATAAAAGACAACAGCACACAAGAGCTCAAAAGCTGTGCGCATATAAAATGGGTAGAGTACACTCTTAGAAAAAAACAACAACTATTAAGCGGTCTTAACCTCCTTAAGAAGTTCTACTTGCAGTTTACTCTATTTTAAAGGGCAACCCTCTCTGAAAGGGTGCTTATACTTTCTGGATGCACTGTATAATATGGACAGGGTACTCTTAAAAACAAGAACCACTGAAGGGTCATTAAGGGTTCATAGCTTTTTTTTTTAAGGGTTTCTACTTGGAACTCTCGTTGAAAGAGAAACACTCTATTGTAAGATTTTACAATAAAAAAAAAAACAAACCTTAAGGATTTCTCCCCAAAGGACAAACCAAAAAACTTTTTACGATTTTAGGTTTAACCTGTGTATGTACAGTATAACACTGCCTATAGCAAATAACCCCACTCAAGAGGTCACAAGCTGTATGCATGCAATATGGATGGGGTACATCCTTAAAAAGAGAACCCTTCAAGGGTTCTTTGGAGTGCTTTTGAGATTTTTTGCAATATGGGCTGTGTGCACTCTTAGAAATGTGAACCATTCAAAGGTTCTTTGGATTGTTAAGGATTCTCAGATACCAAAAAGGGTTCGAGAAACCCTTTCTGATAGGAAAAGCTCGGTCTTGGGGTTTAAAAGAAGAACCCTTAAGGTTGCTAGGTTTAACCTTTCTTCTAAAAGCCTGGGCTACATACAGTGGTGAGTGTGTAACTCTTGAGCACTAGTCCTTATTTTTCTAACAGCTGTGCTGCACTTGCTTCTGGTGAGCTGGTGGAAAATGTGGTTTGTCCCCTGCTGGTTCTTTTAACAGCTCTATGCTTGGATTGGACTCGGTCTGACTTTGGAATTAAGCATCTATCACATGGATGGATAGAAATGTTTTGCATGTATTTTTCCCCCCCTCTTATACAAATGTCTCTCTTTTTTCCATACACAGCAGTCACGCATGGTCTCAGGGCTTGTGGTGGCTCAGTGGTTAAGGTTCTGCGCTAGTCATTGGAAAGTGAGTTGAAATTATAACACTATAACACACTATAACAAGCAAGTTCCACAATTAATCCTCAACTACTTGCTTGTACACTTGTATTGTAGCTTATTATACATGTTAATGGCCTTGTATGATGGTGTTTTCTAAATGAATAAAAGTGGGGAGAGTTGTAGCTCTATGGTTAAGATAATGGGCTACTGACCTGAGCTGGCTACTGTACCAGACTGCCACTCATCCTTGACTGCTCACCTGTATCCCGTTCAAATGTAAGTGTAAAAGCATCAGCCAAATGATGTAAATGTTATGACACAGCACTATATACTGTACACATTACTAAGCACTACTCAGTACTGAAGGGTTCAGTAGTGTTGTTTTTGGTTCAAGCTTAAGATCCAAGGTAATCAGGGGTGACACTGCTCATTGCTTACTGGTTACCATAGACACACAAAATAAAATGGTTGCAAAACAAAAATATAGAATAGTCAGGTATGTTGGTGATGGCGAAAGCAACATTGTGCTGCCC
>JANDJT010000081.1:19950334-19977475 GCA_024331685.1 Stegophilus panzeri | reverse complement strand
TAATTAATCAGTCCTTAAAAGGTGCCTCAGTACAATCTAATAAAAATATTTCCATTGTCTGATCATTTCCACTTTTAGAAGAAAAGATTCCTCAATGGTTCTTTGGGTGATTAGCAGTTCTAGTTTCCTAAGAGAACCTTTCTAATGGGGAAAATCCTCTGTTGTAGGTTTGTTTTCATTTAGCCTGCTCAAAGGTTTCTTTTTCTTATGTTGCTCAGTGTGAACTCTTAACATTTTATGTAGAACACTAGAACAGAGAGTTTTTCATTTTAGAAAAAGTTCCCCAAGCGGTCTTTGGAGGTTTAACAGCTTCCTAAAATAAACTTTTTTTTTGTTAGAAACTTTTCTAAAAGGAAAACTCTCAGTTGCAAGGATCCAAACGAGAAAACTAAAATGTTCTTTGGTGTTGTCACTCTGGGGGAACTCTTAAGGTTCTACATAGAACCCTACAACAGAGAATATTTCTTTTTATAAAAGTATCATCAATGGTTTTTTTTTGGGTATTTAACAGTTCTAACTTCCTAAAAGAGCACTACTTAATACCTTAGAAAAGGAAAACTCTCTGTTCATCACTTATACTATGAATTTTATTGCAAAGTTATACATTCAGTAATCAAATTATTTAATAAATCAGTGCATTATTGTATATAAGTCAGAGCTGTCCGTGGTTCTGAAGCAGACATCAACCATCCAGAAGTCCTTCAGGACAAGTTCACGTGTTAAAGACATGTGGACATTAAGAAGCTTATTAAATGATTTACGTTATATTAATGTATATCAATATTCATTATGTATATATGAAGGCTGCATGCATGTTGGCCAAAAAATAGAACTGGTATACAACTCTCCAAAATAACTAGTACAGGAAAATGTTCTTTGGATGGTTAAGGGTTCTTAGCTTCCTTAAGGAATGCTTTCTTATGAGATTCTACATAGAAACCTCAAGGTCAAGGGATATTTTAAGGGCATGTGAGGCATACAAATGAGTAACAAGAAGTACTAGATATGTTGGTGGTAGAAGCATCCCTGTTGATGCCATCGGTGTCAGGTTCTACTTGTTTATTTATCATATTTGTTGTTTATGTATCGTTAGATTTAAGATGGCGGTATATCTATGAAACAAGCTGGTTCCTGTTATCACTTACATTACAGCAGCTATACACATTCATTCTCTTACCAGCCTCTTTTTTTTCATATCATAACCTCCTCTGTGTGAAGACTTTCCGGTCTCCTTTATCCTGAAGATTTTCCCGCGTCAGCTTTACCTCTGACTGTTGCAAAGTGCTGACACTGGAGACTCCTTCCAGACATGTTAAACAAACATCTCCTTACAGAAAACGTCATCATATCAACAATTGTAGAGGTTTTCATTTTGAATCCATTTATTATTAGGCTTCGACTGTGTAGTGCATCGACCGTACAAGTTGCTGTTACTATAGGAACAATAATGTATTACAAAGAGAGCATTAATATAAAATATTGTAATTTGAGGCTGCACTGGTGTCAGAGCTGCTGTTAGAAACAATAACTAATCTGACCAATCAGAATCGAGAACACAATGTGGAATAAGTCCATGCTAACTTTTAGACTGTTTAGAACAGTGTTAGCAGAATAGATATGAGCTAAAAGTGCTTCTACATATTTTGTTATTAAAAGAGATTATTTGAATGCCAATTATTCGTAAGCCCATGTGTGTGGTGTTTTTTTTTTTTTTTGCACTCTGACTGATTTTGCCCTTTTGCGTGTTAAAAACATGTTGGCCTGGATTCCCTAACTCTTCCCAGACACACATAACTGCAGAGGTGTGACTCAAATCTGGACAGTCATAGAATTGCATTCCTTGCCATTAAATGTTCAGCAAAACCCCAAGAGTGAGTCTGAATTGTTCCCCCATCTCAGTTTACATTACCTCGAGAGAAGATGATTATCGGCACACCTTCAAGAATGTTATGATGTTATTATGGGTTATTAAGATGTGAAGCAGATCGAATTAAATTTATATAGTCTTTAATCAGGCTCATCCGTGGTTCTGTAAACAAGGTTATTAGTGAAGTGTTACTTATGTGGTGTACAGGTACAATAAACACTGACTTTATTAGTCGCCAAGGCTGCAGATGTTTGCCAAACTCCTGTATTAACTTCATACTCCGATCATTAAATCGGGTCATTACAAAACAGCCAGCAAATGAGCTCGGAGTGTGGTGCATGCAAGCTTGACGGAGCGTGGTGATGGGTTAGACCAGGCCCAACTTGGCCTTCTGCTTTTTTTATTTTACGGTTTAGCAAAATAACAGAGCTCGGATCACTTCTAATGGGAATGCATGTTTAATTTTTTGGACCAGGATTGCAAAAAAACCCAAAAAAACAACTATAATGTTTGACACTTGACCAATTTAGTCCAAAACATTTCCAAGCCCTGTGCATATTAAATTACTTTCGGACTCAAAGCACAGGTTCTTATTAGTAAATTCAAGGCTCTGTTCTCTGAAAGGTTGACATTGCTTGGTCCTGGCAAGGCCAGCGTCTCTCCGCTTCCCTCACTCACTCGAGCTGAATTGATAAACACATGCCTCATCTCGAGCAAAGCCAAGGCAAATGTTTGACACACCTGCTTGAACAGAAACTGGAAACCTCCAGAGGATCATTGCGAGATCCAAACCTCAACGTGAAGCGGCCTCGGGTCTGACAGGGTCGCACTATATTTAGACGTGTTGCTCTTTTGGATTTTTTGCTGACACGAGCTCCGATGCTCTGCAGAGACATGCCGGGCTCCTCCAACATGATGCTGAGCGCGCCTCTGTTACTGGAAACTCCTTGGGCCTGGCTCAACGTCACCACGTCGTCGTCCAAAAATACTGGGCTATTTAAAAAAAAAAAAAACGGACCCCCCTCCATTCCCGTCCCGTCGGCAACCTCTGTGGAATGAAATATTCACAGCTGCTCCTGTGGTTTTTGGTCAACAAGCCACAGATTTGCTCTGGGGATCTGGGGCGAGCTGTGAAGCTGTGAAGGCTGTAATATATATATTTCAACTTGGATAAACACACGGGAATTCCTTCGGGCCCCCGAGTGCTGAATATGTATGATGTAGCTGAATGTGTTGCTCTCTTAGAAAGTTTTGTATACAAAAATTTTAAAAAGTGAAAGTGAGGAGGGGGAAAAAAGAAAAAAAAAGAAGAAGCTCCACTGACAGTCAGCACTTTAATAAACTTCTCAATGATAAATGCTGCTAATGTATACGATCCATGTCCATGTGTGTTCTATTAGAATGGGTTTACAAAGAACATAAAATACCGATGTGCGCGAGCTGTGAAGTGCCGGATTAATGAGTTCAGACGGACACGCAAATCCATTTCGCATTTGCTAATCCAACATAAAAGTCAGTTTATGGAACAGAGAGGAGGACATGTAAACAAACAGCGCTGTCTCAACTTGAAAGGGAGGAAAGCATAGAAAAGCCATGAGTCAAATCTGGAGCAGGCGCGTCAGACGCACAGACGATGCACTCGAAACTTGAAACATGTCAGGACGCTGCTTGTGATTAAAAATGTTGACGGAGTGCTGTGAGACAGGAAATGAGCCATGATTGACAGTGTGATCTGATGAAAAACCAGGGAACCCCCCAACACACACACACACACTCACACACACTGTGGTTCTTTCTCTTGCTCTCTCTATCATCCTGCTAACTGCAGGCTACAGTCTGTGTAGCTAACGGGAATGAAATAAGCATTACATTAGAGATAATTAGAATCAGCTCATGAATGGCTAACTAATATTTACATTATCCTACATGCCCTTTCCTTGTCCGTGGACACTTTGAAGAGTGAGGGTGGGAAGCATGATTAGTAGAAAGAGACGAAAGAGTAAACACGTGGTTATGATCAACCAGAGGGGTGCAGCAGAGACGCAGCATTACTCTAAAGCCTGGAAATAGACAAAAAACCACCAAAAGATAAAAGATAGCTCAACAACATAGAAAACACACAGTGATACAGACTACACAATTTGGGATAAAATAAAAATATTATCTTTTTTTTTTTTTTTTTTTTTTTTTTCTTCCCCCCTCACCATGAGGCCTGAGGTTAATGTAGCAAACATGTAATGCATGTCTGTCTCACATCAAATCTTTTGTTTAAATATCTTCCATCACCTACATCCAGTTCTTCAGTGATGTCATACAGATTTTCTCATACGGTTTAGGACACAGAGGGACGTCCTGGCATCTATAAACATGAATACAATTTCACCAAGCACTGGAAAGTTATCCCTATAATGTTTTAAAATAAGTGCTATAAAGCAACCCCTTAGGCCCTGTCTTGCATAGGCTAAAAAATGGAATTATTGAGCTTAACGTTGACGACGATGCACATTTTTAATTTTTGATTTATGGAAAATATTTCACATGAGATAGATTCCCATGACTTGTTAGATACACAGCTCCAAGCAAACTTTTCTAAACAACAAACATGTCTTACGTGATGAAAAAAAACTTCATCGAACGCTGGAGCGTTATGAAGACGGCCATCTTGGAAACCCAAATTGCAGTATGATATCGCTTCGCTCCATAGGCGCCGCTTCTCAACGTCTAAAAATTGGAATTATAGTTGGTTTAAAAATGAAATTATGCAGCATGACAATGGGGCACACTTATGAAGATTTAGGTGTGCATTTATGCAAAGATTTTTGGGCGAGAAAGACTTACATTATTTGTTAGCTACACAGATTTCACCAAACGTGTTTTATCTGCACAGAATGGTGGAGAGTTATCTATTTGGACACTACCTTGGACACCTTTTTTCCCCCCTCAGTACAGACTGATATCACTCTCTCCTTCCATATGCCACACGTCCTCATAAAGTATGAAGAGATAAAGATGAGGAATCCATTTCAAGCGCAAATATGCATCAACTCTCACTGTGATTTTACAAACTTGTTTATTTAAAAGATGTGATTATGGAGTTTAACAATGTGGTTAGAAGCAAGAATATGAAGATTTGTCTGAGACAGACTTCCCTTTACTAGCTAGATTAGCTTTGTAGCAGTGCAGAGTTAAAACCAAACATGTTTTGGTTCAAATATAAATCGTGATTATGCTTACATTTTCTACCTAATTAATCATTTTCCATCATGTTTATCTAGAGCTAATTAACTGTAGAAAGAAGTAATTAAATGAATCGCACAAGTCATGTGCATAACCCTATAAACTGTCCTCCATTAGGTCATGTTAGCTTACTATATTTACATAAAATAATTCTGATGTTAAGTCGAACCTAAAGACCTGATTAATTAAACATTAGCAATATGCTCATTTACCACATATTTGCACCATTACCTGAGACATGACTGGTATGTTAAGTTTTCTCTTTTTTTGTTTTGTTTAGTTAGGCCTCCATTTCAGCATCTTACAAGCATGTCTAAATAATTACACTCATGTCACAAACATTTACGAGAACTCTTTCTACATTAGCACTTCATAACGTAAGAATAATTCCATTATAAAATCAAATATACAAGCCAAAAATGAGCTTATTATTATTATTATTATTATTATTATTATTATTATTATTATTATTATTCTGATGTTTTCCAAACCAAAAATGTGCTGAAGAAGAAAGGGATTTAAGCTATGACGGTTTTTAGTGCAGAGGCATCATTTTGTGTACGGTGTCTTCCACTAATATTGGCACCCTTGGTAAATCTGAGCAAAAAAGGCTGTGAAAATTTGTCTTTATTGTTTTACCTGTTGATCTTTAGTTCAAAAAATTCACAAAAATACTCTGCTCTCATGCTGAAGAAATAATTCACCTCCAGACACAACAAACACAAATGCTGCAGTAAACAGAAATTCATTTATTTAGTTATTTATTTATTCATTTATTTATTTATTTGTTCATGTTTTACCAATAGAATAGCTTTTAAAAGAGGAGCATAAATGATAAAAAAAAAAAAAAAATGTCCATTTCATATTTTTTTGTCTTTGTATCCCTTTAAATATTACATAAAATAAATAATTTATTCCAAAGCAGTCAGGTAAAGAATGGAGCTATCAAATACAGTGGCTTTGCATGTTAATAAGGATTTTTTGTTAGAGTTGATTTATGCTATGCTTGGCTAAGTCCAGCGGTTCGAATGCCATCCCTCCGTCTCTACCTCTGTTCCGTATGTGTTTGCATTCACGAACAGAGCACAACGAGTCCGTTAGGAAAGTCAGTATAGCATACTATACGAGTTAGTATAGCATAAATAACTGTGTCCGAAGGTCTCTCTCTCTCTCTCTCTCTCTCTCTCTCTCTCTCTCTCACACACACACACACACACACACACACACTCACACCTACACACACAAATACACACACAAATACACAATACACGTGATACACTCTGTGAAACGTCTCTTTAGGCCGTTCAGGAAGGCGGGAAAGGGGCGTGGCCTTGCCTCGTTGTCCTTTTTTGTCCTTTCGGGTCCATCGTATCGTCAAAGGTTTTTGGTGTCTCATATTATCTCAGGTGCCAATAATTTATATATATAGCAAAGAGCAAAGAGTTCAGCTCAGTTACTGTACATAGTGCCGCCTTCCAAAGACATCTCTTGATACTGTAGAAAAAAGTTCCAAGTGTTTCCTCAGTGCAGTGAATGCTTCCTGTGTACAGGCCCTATGCGATGGGAATGGGCAGGAAGTGTGTGGCCGTGTTTTTTCTCCGTGTCTTCTTGGCCCTCATTGGCTTGCCGTTGGCGCTCAGACCCACGAACATGTGCTTCTTCTTGTTCTTCCACTCTGCCGAGGCGTACGTGTTGTACCGGTTCTCCTCGATCCGCTCTATCAGCTTGCAGTCAGTGCCAAACTCCTTCTGGAAAATGGAAAAGAAACAATATTTGAGGTCAAGAGGAACATGTGCTGCAGCACATGAAGCATCCTGAAGGTTATCAAGATGTACTGACATAAATAAATTATACTACAGACAACATGCTAATCATAAGGGCACCTATCATTTCTATATTTTGCTCTTTTCTATGAATGCTACAACATAAAATGTGTACATACAAGTCAGCCGTTGTAAAAATATATTAATTGAATACTTTTTTTTTTTTTTTAAACTTTCATTTCTATCTACTGTATATGTAGTGTGACAAACATTGCGAGGTTTTCCTGCACTGAGAAAAGAACAGAAAGCCTATTTACTTGTAAACTCACTTATAATGGAAGTATAGGGGCAGATGCTGACTTCCATCAGTAAGGATTGATTCTATAAAACATATTTTATAGAGACGTTTGGATCTGTAAAATTTGGAACTACTTTTTCTCATAGTTAAGAGTTTGCGATTGTGATCGTGGTATGCGTGTGGCTCTGATGGCGTATGGATATGATAAAACCTTCAGGAAAAGGTCAAGTAAACGGAATTGCCTTGTAACGTAAGGTCTGTCTCATCCTAACACCTTGACTCTTCCAGAGTAATGAGTTTTGTGCGCTTTATTTATATACCAGTGTAATAGGTATTGCATTTTTTATATTTGGTAATCAAATGCAGTGGATAAGGATTGGGTTTAAAAAAACACTGAATTAATTCTTTTGGTATATTTACATACAGGAAGATGAGACTTTTGAGAGACTTTTTTTTTAGCTGTCAGGGTTTGATATCACTAGCGACGTGAGTTGACATGCTAATTATGCAAAATAAATAGCCTTCGTCCCAGAAGGGGAACTATAATGTGCATTGTGTTATAAATTTGTGTTATTTCTTGTTATAATGTATTGTGGAGTGTCAATAATAAGGAACCATTTTCTTTTTTAAAGTAATCAGATCAATAACATTTATTTATTAAAATTAAATAATGAACACTTTTAAAACTTAAGTCTTATAAATACTTAAATATGCCAATATGAAAATAGTCTCAATAGCTGTTTAATATCCTCCAAGTATATAATACATCTGTTAAGGCAGTATTGTATATTTTGACCTTTTGCATCATCGCTGTCATGGTTTTTTTTTTCATTCTTCCTCATTTGGCTTCACTTCTGTAAGACGTAATCGGCTAGGTCCCCCCCCCCACCCGTTTCGGGTAACATTTGCAATTCATAAGAGCCGCTGAATGGGTTCCGGCAGAGCCGGAGGGGCCGAGGGACAAAGGCCGAGCTGTGGATTGTGTTGCCGGACGGTGAATGGAGCGGCGCTACGAGCACGGTGCAGTGTTCTGAGGTTAGGGATGGCTGTGTAAGGAAGAGGGGCTTCTCGGCTTACTTTCCCAAAGATGACAGAACTCTTTTTTAGCTAGGGGATTATTTACAGGCATTGGAGTGGAACTGTCCTTTAGAAGGACCTGAGGCTTTTTAAGGGTCTCGAGACACGAGAAATAGAGCATGGGCTCAGGAGACATCAAAGAACCTGCTTCCTCGCTGATCTTTTACAGACCTGCTAAATAAGAACTGTCTAATGCTGATGTTAAACACGCTTGTGAGGTAAAACTGTATTCAGTGTCACCTACTAGATTTGTTTTTGTTTGGGAGCTCATTTTTTAGGGGACATATGTAAATAGGTATATATTTTACACTAGTCCTGATTTTGCTTGTGTACACTAGTGCCTGATTTTAACCTAATCATATGACACCAAAACAAAAGTTAGACTAATTTTCACCAGTGTGTTAGAAATTTGGTACAGTTATTGGTACTGTTGCTATGTTGCTAGGGAACAGGGTTCGGTCCTTAATGTCAAATAGCTACTGCTGGTAAGATAATGTTAATAGTCAGCTAGTTAGTGCATGTTAGTACAGCCCTGTGTTTTATACTAAGCATTTTATGCTAACTTGAAAATGAAAAGGAAATGAAAATAAAGGCTAGCAATGACTATGATTGGTTGAAGAAATTTCATTCAAGCTCTGCCCTTGTTGACCCAGGGATGCCTGTCACAGGGCAAAACCTGGATGTGCTGTCTATACACAATAAGATATGCGATATTCATAGCCATTAAGGGGAAAAAGAACTTACCGCTCCATACACCACCCCTTTCTTGTTGATCGCAAGGTAATAGTTGCTATTGAGGCCTTTAATTGCCACAATTCCAACATCCACAGACTTGATTTCGAGTATACCTGCAAAATAAAAAAAAAAAAGGACCATACTTGTCAATGAGTGGGAAATAAACACCATTAAATGTGCATTTGGTAAACCCAGAGCTACAATAACACTAGAACATTTACTCACTGTTTACTCAATGACCCCACCTCCCATCCTAATCCATATACATGAAGCCCCGTCTCCCACAGTCTATCCAGAATTCATCCACGTTATTTAGCTAGCTAGCTTGTGAAGAGGTAGACTACTCATGGATAGTAACAGTATTGCCTAATTTCAATGTTTATCCTGATAAAGTTATAGCAAATACATGTATCTAATGTAAGGTTCATTACAGTTGTACCAAGCTAGCATTAGCATTAAGTTCACATTGCTTGATTTGTGACTCGAATAGTAATTATATGTATAAAAGGTCACTTAGAGCATTGTGCATTTGAAAAAAATATATATTTAAAAATATATATATTATTACTTAGTTCTCCCACTCTAAAAAATGCTGAGTTATTTTTTCTACCCAAACGCTGGGTTGAGCCTTTTAGGTCATTAAATTGGGTTATTTTCTCGGTCTTGGGTAGTTTTTTGGGTAGTTTTTTTAACCCAACTGCTGGGTTATTGGCTGGGTCATTTTCACTGACAGTTGAATCAATGCACCCCTCCCCCTCCCCGACGCCCCAGCCCAGCACCTTGGGTCAAATCAACTCAGCACGGACTTTTTGAATTTGCCTCAGGTGAAGGTAGAGGTTTTCACACGTACAGACTTATTATATTTATTTGCAGAAATAAGGTTAGTTTCAATACATTTATCCATAAAACCGTTACTGTACATTAGAAAAAGCAAACATTTGCGATAACAATACAGTTTACATGACACTAAATGCACAGCTATCTTCGTTAGCTTTGGCTAACTTGTCTGTAATGCCCACTGGATCGTAAGTTGAAATGTTTTAAACCTCTCCTTTGATCAAAATCTGACTTTTTCGTCTTAAATATATGACTTGCTTGAGTCATTTTCTTCAGAGTCTATACATAAACACCACTTTAGCAGATCTAGCAATACCTTTCTGAACACCTTCTTGTGTATAAATACAGGAGATACCATGTTGACATATTTGTTTATAATGTAGTATATTTGACATTTTCAAAGGGTACAAATAACCCTGAAAATATTAACCCATTTATGAAATAAAATTAACCCAGCGTTTTTGTAAAAACGAAACCATCCTTTGGGTTGAAAGACAACCTATTTGCTGGGTTAGAATTAACAACCCTGGGCTAGTTTGGCCCAGAATGTGTTCTCTCCTGTATTGACCCAGCTGGTGGTCTAAAAATAACCCAATTTAGGTTGTTTTTAACCCAGTGTTTTTTAGAGTGTATATAAGATGGTAAAATATCAAGTGCACTCTTAGGAAAAAAGTACCCCTTTTTGCTTTGTTCATTGAGAGAACTTTGTAGACCCCTAAAACAAAGTGTTTCCCTATCAGAAATAGCCTCGCCCTTCAGTGTTCTCCATAAAAAGGCACGGTTAAAAAAAAAAAAATGCATGTACTGTTATCTAAGGTCAGCATGCCTGAATGCAGAGAGCAGGAGGCAGAGCTTGCTTTCAGATTGACATGCAGTTGATTGGTTGGATGCTGATTGGTGGTCCTTTTTAGTTTCTTTTTTCTTCCATTTTAGGTCTAAGCTAATATTTTGTTGACATTTTACTAGAATTAGTTTTCAAGAACTTTTGAATTGAAATATTACAAAAAAAAGTATTTAAAATGAAAAATTGCTGATCACAACTTTAAGTGTCAAAGACAAACAATTCTTCACATGAAAAAAAAAAAATGTTGGCATGATTAAGTCAGTGTTTATGTGAGGCTTTTATTTTTTAAATCACATAATCTGAATGCGTGAGGAGGATGAATTCATTATTGGTATTAATTTGTAGTATTTGTGTAATAACTGCATTCCTATCCGTGTTAGGTTTCTGTGTGTGGGCCACATTTGCCCCCAAGCTGCAATTCACAGCGACCATGCGACTGTTAGCTTTTTTCTATCTTTCCAAGTGATTCAGATTTAAATATAAACATTTACAACAAGATTATAACGGATATAAAATATGTACTATTTACAATGTATGGAATATAAACATGAATATGCAAATATTCATTTCTGCCCATTCAAACTGTATGCACAGCTGCATACACACATACACACTTTCAGTCAGGTTCACCTCAATCTTTCCCCTTCAGTTTAGTATGAAATCAGGCATCGAGCCTCAATGAAATCGAACCCTAACCTTAACCGCAGGAACCAAAAGGAAACTTCTTTGCTCTTTCAGGTTTTTTTTTTTTTTTTTTTTTAAATAAAAGCTTTGTTTGTTCTAAGTAGTCAAAACTGTCAGATATTCCTGTCCTTGTGGATAGGACCATAATCCAGGCTTGAACAAAGGTTGCTAGAAATCTAAAACTGTTACCTGGGAAGATCAATTGTCACCCAAAATCCTGTGTAAATATCCGCCTCAGACCACATCCAGTTCTTCGGTGATGTCACACAGATGTGGTGCTGTGGTTTAGGACACAATAGGACTACCTGTCATTTAAAAACATGGACTAAACTGCTCAGAATGCCAGAAGGTCATGGACAAATGTAATCACTTTCTTTTCTTTTTCCCAGAATTGTTTTGGAAAGCCAGGAGTGATGAGGATGTTTAATACAGTTCCACTTTGATCTTGAATGTGTAAAAAAAATTTTAATCATCACTGTGTTTTTACAAATCATTTATATCACTGCACTGTTGAATCCTCAAATCTCATTGGTCAGAAGCTGGTGATTCATTTTCTATAACAACAGCTCGGAAAGTAGTGCAGCTACAAATCAGTTTGATCATTCATGTGTTTCTATGGTAACAGTTCGGTCACAGGGACTTGTATTGTGGACACTCGACATAAATGGATTAATACATATATAATTGTTGATAGGGTAAAGTTGTCAGTAAGAAGATATTTATTTAACATTTATGGAAGGAGTCTCCAGTAAAGGTTAAGCTGTAACTCAGGACAGAGGAGTTTTCAGGACAGAGGAGCTTATGCTTTGTGTTTTTTTTTGTTTGTTTGTCGTATTAACGCCAAGAAAGAGAACAAAATAGAGGCTGGTGAGTAACGACTGATTACAGCTGCTATAATGTAAATCAGTGCTCACCAAACCTGTTCCTGGGGATATACTTTAGCTCCAACCATGATGGTGTCCACCTGACCATTTAATCATTGCCTTAAGAAGTTCTTGATCAACTAAAACAGGTGAGATTTTGGATGGAGATGAAACCGGCAGGAAGGTAGATCTCAAGGAAGAAGCTTGGTGAGCGCTGATGTTAAAGAACTCATGTTACATTAAATGTAACTATAAATGGATAAAAATATGATGTTTATTCATTCATTCATTCATTCATTCATCTTCAGTAACTGTTTTATCCTGGTCAGACTTGCAGAGGGTCCAGAGAGTATCCCAGGAACACTTTGCACAAAGTAGGAGTCATACACACACACACACACACACACACACACATCTAGAGACATGCAAATATGATGTTTCCCTCTATAATTTAAAAAAAAAATGAGATAGACTTCTATTTTCAGTGCAAAACCAATGACGCTAACTTCAAGCACCGAACGTGTCTCGGCTGCATTTCATTGATCAGTCCTGACTGTTCCTTTAAGCCACACCTGCATTAGCGAGGACACAACAGAAGGATTAGGTGGGATCTGAGAGTCGTCCTTCCGTACAGACTCGGGTTTCAGCCATCTGAAGGGAGATGTAAGAGAATCTAGTGAGCTTCTTTCTATTCTCCCTTGCCTCAGGTTTGCCAGCGAGCGAGAGAGCGACAGACTGAAAGAGGAAGAACAGAGCCTGGATGACAGAGCTACTGGGATTAGAGCAGAATAATCCTCTGATCAAAGAGCGACAGCGTGGACTCTGAATGCGACGAGTGTGTGTGAAGCTGAACAGTGCAACATCGTGATCGTGTACATATCAGAATGAGCACAAAGACACAATCTGGTGTATAAACACACACAAACACACACATAGAGGTTCTACGAGCAAACTCATATTCTACTCCTCCACTCGAGGATGTGAGAGATGTCAAAATAAGAGTTACTAGGGACGTTTGAGCACAGTCGCACCTGTACGATACGTTCCCTCATTGAGCTCTTTGATGTGATCAAAAAGGGCCAATTTCTTTTACAGCCCATTCGCTAATCACCACAACCGTTTCATCTGCCTGCACCCACAAGTTGAAAAGAAGCCCAACAACAAAAGATGCAAGAATGTAAAAGAAAAAAGTATCTTCACCTCTACACTTTAAGGGGAAAAAAATAAATCAAATGAACACTGTTCGTCGACAAAAACGTAGTCGACGTATTTGGTATAATGGACGTCTGCGTCACCCAAAAACTTTTCGTGTAAATCTTCACCTCAGACTATGTGCTGTTCATCAGTTATATCACACAGACAAGCTGATGTGGTTTAGGACACAATGCGACTTCCTGTAATCTATAAACATAAACTAAATTGCACAGTGTAACACTGGAATGTTGTGGGGGTGGCCATCTTGGAAATTGAAATCATGTTGTTGTTGTTTTTTTTGGTATGACTCTTCCTCTTAGCCAATTATATTTAGTTTAAAAATGAAACTATGGAGTTTCGAGGATGATATATGAAGATTTGGGTGTGTATTTATGGAAAAGATAAAGATGTCTCGCTCTCTGTATCTGTCTGTCTGTCTCACTCTCTGTCTGTGTATCTGTCTCTGTCTGTCTCTGTCTGCCTGTCAGTCAGTCAGTCTGTCTGTCTGTGTCTGTCTCTCTCTCTCTCTCTCTCTCTCTCTCTCTGTGATGGCAATTACTTACTGTAAAGCATAGTAAAAATGCAAGCTGGAACTAGGCTACATTTATCTAATCAACATTTTTTGGACATTAGCTAAAAAAAAAAAAAAAAACACCTGTGCATGTAACAAGTTTTTATGTGGCAGATTCGTTTAAAAAAAAAGAAGAAGAAAAAAGGGGCAGGACCCCCTACAATGCAACAGATGCCAGGATGTGTTAATGCACATAAAACTATGCAAACTGTTCTCTTGGCAAAGTGAGAGATTTATAATATGTATATCGGGCGCTAGTCCTGTAGTCTAACAAGCCTTGCAACGGTGGCGTCATTCATGGCATCTGCTGAAAAAAAAAAGTGTGAGAAGTCTCTTATGGTGCAAATGAATTCCTCTGCTATCCTGGGTTTAAACCCCTCGTAGAGCTCGGATTACAATGACTTAAAAGCATCTCGGCATTTAACAAGCTCGCTGTGTAAAGTTCAGCTCCCTGGCCATATGTATATATGTATATATATATATGTGTATATGTATGTGTGCAAGTGTATATGTATATATGTGTGTGTATATGTATACATGTATATATGTATATGTATGTGTGTATGTATATGTATATGTGTGTGTATATGTATATGTGTATATATGTATATGTGTGTGTATATGTGTGTGTATATATTTATATGTGTGTGTATATGTGTGTGTGTATATTTATATGTGTGTGTGTGTATATATGTGTGTATATATGTGTATATGTATATATGTGTGTGTATATGTGTGTGTGTGTGTGTATAAGTGTATGTGTATATGTATATATGTGTGTATGTATATATGTGTATATGTGTATATGTGTATATGTATATGTGTATATGTATATATGTGTGTATGTATATATGTGTATATGTGTATATGTATATGTATATGTGTGTGTATATGTGTATATGTACAGTATATGTGTGTGTGCATGCACATTGCTGGTTTCAGTCTGGTTCTGATCCAGTTCCTGATCTGTTTTTGTTGCGTGAGCGTTAGGTTTTAGGCAGACCTGGCTTCTGCCCCATGCTCTGTAGGTGGCCACACTCGTGCTCGACGGCTGTCTATGCTTGCTTGGCAGAGTGACAGAACACACGTTATCGCATCTTGGGATGATTACAAAAAAAAATGCTTCATGTTTTGTAGCAGAGCGCAGAGGCCCATAGGAGAGCAAAAGAGGCCCACAGTCTCGCAGGTGTTCTGATGTGTAAGTCAGTGAGTTTGTGAAAATGAGAATCTTTTTAGTAAAAGCACAACAGTCCAGTGACATCAGTGTGCAATGAGTTACTTCCACTTATTTATACAATGGCAAGTCTTTCTTTCTTTCTTTCTTTCTTTCTTTCTTTCGGTCAGTTTTCTCTTTCTGTGTCTTTCTCGCTTGCGTTTTTCTTCTTCTTTTTTCTTAATGCCCCTAACAAGCCAGGGCATATATCCATGTCAGAATGCTTAATTGTCCTGGGAAGCCTGAACTGCAGCTCCTATGACAGACATGTCTTATCAATTAGCCCCCTGGTTCCCAGACCATAAAGGAAACAGGGTCCCCATTAAAAGCGGTCGTTGCTGTTGACCCCGTGGTGGCTCCTGATGACACCGGCCTGCACCTTTGATCTGGCCACTGCAGACCCCCACAGTTCCTGGAGCTGAGTGCTGGAGCGACCTGCTCCATTCTCTCGTCATGACCTCCCTCCCGTGGCCATGTGGCCTCGCACACTGTTTAAACAGTGCAGCTCTCACAGCCAACGATTTTTACCAATTTTCCAATTCATTATCCATAACTGAGCATAATGGGGTAAAACATTTACCGAGGTAGCAGCCAAAAGACATTTCTTATGTGTATTACAAATAAATCAAACTTTGGTGTTCGGTGCTTTGTCTACCGACCTCCTTTGGGGACTTAGTAGAGCACAGAGTGTGTTATTAATTCAGTGTGTGGACTATAATTCATACAAATCCTAAGTTTCCTCACTACGGTATAAACAAAATGACAAAATTTAACAAACGGAACTTGGAGCCTTCTAATATTACACTCTGCAGGTTTGTTTCCTTGAATATTTTCATGTTGAACTCTACAACACTGGGCGTCTCAATAAAAAAAAGGTTCCTTTGGGAAGCTAGAACCAGTAATGGCCAAAGAACCCTTTTTTCTAAGGGTGAATGATATGATTTGGCAAAAGGCATTTTTACTATACCAGATAGGTATTTTTAAAGCATATTTTAAAAAATATATATATAAAATTGGTAGCTACAAAGATAAACGATTAATCCTCAAGAAGGCAAAGAAAACATGTAAAACTCTACACCACACAGACAGTGAACGAGCTCAGGATCAAACTCAGGACCACGGATCTGTGAGGTGCAACCTTAAAGCAATTACTATGCAAAATATTTTTTAATATCCAGTCAGATACTTCATTCTGCACTATGGTTTGATGCCATATAACAATTTTCATGACGCTTTGCAAATGCATCACTGAAATACATTCAGAAAGTCTGATTCTAAACATTTCTATTTCTCGGTTTTAATTTTAGCACGTACTTTTACTGCAGTAGTAAGGTATAGTCGACAATGGGGTGGTATAACAATACTTGGTTCATACGTCTTACATTTAATGTTGTTTAAGGTCCACAAGACAAGTTAGTTCCTGATGTCACGTACGTTCTAGCCACTATAAAGCGTTGTCGCCTCACCAGCCTCTCTTTTCTCTCTCTCTCTTGAAGTTAATAAGACAAAAAAAAAACATTTTGTGAGAACATGTGATGTGTAAACCTTTCTGTCCTGAAGACTTTACCGTGCCAGAAATGTAAACACTTTACCTCTGACTGTTACAAAGCGCTGACATTGGACACACTCCATAAATGTTAAACAAACATCTGACAGAAAACTTCACCATATCAACAAAACAACATGTGATTTACAGTTACACTACACTCGGTTGTACTTCTTGTACTCTTCTAAAACACTTCTAAAAATTGCAACTCTCTTAAAGGGTCCAGCAGGAAGATTTGTCTTCCTGTTAAATTTGAACAACTCCATGATTCATCACTTTGCTCCAAATTCACTATATGGATTTCTTTCCCATCAAGCAATTTATCATCTGAAAAGTGGAAATCTGTTGAAAGGCAATAACAATCGCGTTCACGTGTCTTTCGTTATCACATCGTTCTCTGCATATCCGTCTTTGCCAAGAACTTGCGATCTCGAAGAAACACACTTGAGAATTTCACAATGTACTGGAGAACTCCATCATTTACAGCAACGCCGTAAATACTAGTTTTGTCGAGTTTCCATGTCAAAGTGGCTTTTTTTCACATCAAATAATATGTTTTCAATGTTTTAGCATATTATTGTTTTGGGACAGAAAATTGGACTCTTGCACAGTTTAGGTGTTCGTTAACCGGACCAATTAACGTTACGTGATGACTCACATTAAGGCAGTGAAAACATAATGTTTATGAAGTGCATGCCATCCTTTCTCTATAAACCTGTTTGCCTGTCTCTGTTTGAGAGCAGCCATATGGAGATAGATAAACAAACCAATAACGAGGTTTGAGGTTCCTTTAGAAAAAAAAAAAGCCCAAAGCTAGGTCCATTAGCACACATAGATCTGCTGTCTTGTTCCCTCTGGCAGCTTGTAATATGCATACAGTATACTGAATTTCTGTGTGCTACATTTACTAAGGTTCCTGTTCATAGGATAATTGCCTTATAATAATATTAAACAATATTAAAGCTTATACCATTGCGCTGTTGATTTCTCAATTCTGTTTGAATATCACTGAGTGATGGGATGGTGTGTTGAAGTGGAGTTACTGTTATGACCCTTAGTGGTTAAGATGTTTGACTACAGACTGGAAGGTCGTGAGTTCAAATCCCAGCACTGCCAAGCTGTCACTGTTGGACCCTTGAGCAAGGCCCTTAACCCTCAACTATTCAGTTGTATAGATGAGATAAATGTAATTTGCTCTGGATAAGGGTGTCTGCTAAATACCATAAATAGACTACAACAATTAATTATTTAAAAAAATGTATTCATTAAATAATGACATGACATGATTTTAATCCATTTATAGTTCCAATTAATGCTGTGAAACAAGTTACTTCCTGTTATCACTTATGTTACAGCAGCCACAAAGAGTCATTCCCTCACCAGCCTCTCTTTTCTCTCTCTCGTGAAATTACTAAGACAAAAAAAAACAAAACGCGGCGTGTCATGTTACCATGAAACCAAAGACTGTAAGTTCCTCTCTCATGAAGACTTTCCAGTGTCAAAAAACTTCAAGTCACAGCTTTACCTCTGACTGTTACAAAGCGCTGGCATTGGAGACTCCTTCCATAAATGTTAAATAAACATCTCTTTACAGAAACATTACACGCATGTTTTGAAATCTGTTTATGTGGAGCGTTCGTCCATGCAAGTCCTTGGGAATGAGCTGCTACTATAGAAACAATAATGTATTAGAATGAGTGCATTGATATAAACCTGCGATTTTACAGTTACAATCATTTCAGAGCTGCTGTTACTGAAAACGAATCAACACCTTCAATAGCAATCCGAATCCAGAATTCTACAGTGCTGGGGTATAATCATATTTAAATCCTTTCCCCATTTACTTACTTGTAATTGTGACCAGTGGTTAGACTGTCTACTCTGGGCTACATTACACACCTTTTATAATGTGGATACATGTGCACGCACGCACACACACACACACACACTTGTGATGGCAAATGGACTCCAGCCACAAAAAACTCTTAAATGTCAGAACAGGCACCGGTGCAGACGGAGACCAGTGCGATCCCAGTGTGGGAACATGTTGCATTAGCAGCCTCACGGTTGAAATCTTTGGGGGTGAGCGTGAGCAGGATATAGGATTCATGACAGATAAAACCCAGGACTTCTGCTCCAGCCACCAGTTGCCTTAGGATAAGCTCCCTCCCGATGCTCGGACTCCATGCCTTTTGTTCACACAATGTATAATTAGGCAGCATTCCTGCTTGTTTCTTTAAAAACCAGGCCGGCCATCCCCAGGCACATCGCCGGTCTTACTTCGCTACCTTTGATGCTTCCATTAGAACCCCCTCCCTCCTTCCACCACCACCACCACCACCACCATCTGTCCAACCGCACTCTGCACAGGAATTCACCCTGGTGATGATGTAAAGACGTGCCTGGGAAAAGGTTCACTCCATTCACAGCTAGAATGGCGTGTGGTGCACCTCAGAAAAAAAAAAACATGCTCCCTGAGCCATGATAGCCATCCATATTTTCCACAGAAAACCAAGCAAATCTGTATAAATTAGATTGGATTTGGAGGGAGAATGCACAGAAACATTAGTCATGAATAGAAGGTCTGAATAATAATAATAATAATAATAAAGAAAGAGTCAAACTTAAGTACTTACCAGCTCTAGGTATCACTTTATTGCAATAATATTTTCCTTGCTTGTTATATACATCTTGTTAAGCATAACAATCTAGCACTTTAGCTGTTCTACTGGTTTTTTTTTTTTTTTTTTAATTATTTGCCACATCAATTGACTCTTATTACATAGCTACAAAGAAGTTCACTTTCTTTTAGCACTAATTAAATTTAAAACTTTCCACTATGGAACCAGTAGTTATTAAGACTCTTCATTCTGACCAAAGAACATGATGCTGCTAATTGGATTTAAGTCAATTCAGTTCACTGAATGACAGTAGAATGAGATGTTCAGTTATCCTGACAGTATAAAACCATCTGTGGTTCTATGATTGCCACTGATAAATAATTGCAAAAGAAAGAAAGAAAGAAATGCGGTGGGTGTAAAATATGACTCCTCAATGTCTCGGACAACTTCTAAATCAACGTAAACCACACAATGAAACACATTCCGCTTTTCCATCTTCTGCTTCAACGGATATGTGACCACAAAATGTGGTGCATTATAATCGGAGTCGGAATAAATAGTTCGGAAAACTTTATACGGCAATTCCACGTCTGTCCACAGGCTAATGGTCAGTTGTGTAAAGTAAACAGCACTGAGAGGGAGACAGAGCTGTTACTCCCCAGCACAAGCCATGCTACAAACAGCCATTTGCTTTAAGTTATGGGGTCAAAGGTTAGGCATACATCTGGTCTCCCATACCTCTGCTGTGAACTTTCAATAGGGCAAAAACAAGACATTAAACTGAGAGGGGATGGAAGGAGGCGGCACTGATTGAGTTGTGAGAGCATGTTTATGTGGTATGGCTTCAAATATCTTGAGAAGCTACTAACTGACATGTCTTTTTTAGACGTTGATGCACATTTAGCCTCCTCACTCATATAATGCAGTAAACAATTTGTTTCTATGTAGTTGCTGAATAATAAGTCGCAGGGTCTGGAAATGTAAAGGAGTGAAAGAGTTTTGGGTAAAGGATCTGAAACATCACTGCTAATCTGCACATCTTGAAGGAGGTCCACCATAATGCTGTGGTTATGAGTAAACTTGTCAAACTTTCAGTATGGTGCATTTTGGGGGTCAGGGGTCTTGTTTGTGTTCTTAAACTGTCTAGTAAAAGTGAGCTCTGTTGTTTATGACACTCCACATGGACGTTCGGGTCAAACAGAATTTAAAGACGCACCGACGTTTACTTTGTTTTTGCGCACATCCATCCGCAACCTGGATCAACAAGTCACTTTTATTATACAGATCTCACTGAAAGCTATGTACATGCAGCATGATGTCATGAGGAAGGGTGCACGTTAAGAGCATGTGTTGTGTCCTCTTCGTACGCCATTGGTTTGACCTGTAGATACACTAGTTGCAGTTTGACAATCTCGTATTATCAAAGAGCTGCACCTGAAATGTATAGAAAGTTTATATCCTCCCTGCTGAGAAACCTTGTTAACTATAGATGATGCGTTTAATATCACAACAGCCTCCAATTCAAGCTCAGATCAACGCCGTCATGGCTTACAGCTCAATCTGCAAGCAAAAGGTAATATCTGTTGCACTTGACGTATTTCCAAAACTAGCAATGCAGTGGCTTGGACCCTTCACAGATGGAAGTCCATTATGCTAACAGCCCCATGTGCAATGTTAGAAATGTGTGTCGAGAAAAAACATGAGCTGACGGATGAGGTGTTATGTCTCTTAACTGTCCAAGACTGCCAATTAATTTTGGCTCGATGCGCCTTCTTGCAGCTGGCACCATCTTGATTCCTAATTGAGCCCTAATAGATTCAACCAGCTCTAAATGGACCAAGCAGAGGGGGGTGGAAAGGGGGAAATGACCACCACATTGACCTCTGTTTGATGTCCAGCCCACAAGTTGACATGATGATTGGATAGACCCCTGCACTCTGGACCCCACAACCAGTAGTTGAACCCTACACTGCTAAATATGCTCAGTCAAATATGTCAAGGCCTAATGATGCTCATTAAGAGTTTCCTCCTGCCTGGATTTGGACTTAGAAAGCGACATTTTTTTGTCCCCAGAGCTGCGCGGTTTAAATCCTGGATCAGGTTTGCTGCTAACGGAACAAAACAAACCGAGAGCCATCCCTAAGACGAAGAAGGAAAGAGAAAGTCAAGGCAGTACAGTTTGGCTGATTTTGCTTTCTCAGGCCAAAAAAAAACCCCATCACAGTGAGACTGTTGTTTTCCACCGGGCTCAATATGCCAAGGACAGCTCGGACTTCCAGCACCAGCATCAGGGGCCATGTTAAAAAAAAATGTCTTGTGGGAGATTGCAAGTTTCAAAACAACAATGTGACAAAGTGATACTGAGCAAATGGGATTCTGAAAGGGGAAATCAAACAATATGGCTGGGATTGGATTACTAACTGCACATAGTTCTTTTGTGGAGAGCGGGACTTTAGAACTAAAGTCGGCTGAAGACTGGCTCAGCGCTCCGGTCCTGACAAAGAGTCTCTCTCAGTCTGGAAAAGATGGACGCTTTAAATGTTTCTCCAAATTGAAACGCAATCATGGCATGTGTATATGTATATATATGTGTGTGTGTGTATATATATATATATATATATATATTTATATTTATACACACACATCACTTATTCAATAGAAATAGATATAAATTTTATATTTATGTAACTACTTCTTGGCCTTGTCTCTCATTTTAAGTGACTTCTTGACAATACTGCACAAGTGTAAAACAAGCACATTATGCTTTAAGCATGTCTCCTATTCAGCAGCTTGCCCTGTGATTTATACTTCTACTCCAACTATCACAGGAAAGAATCAAAATGAAAATTGATGCCAAGGGCATTTGATCCTGGCATCGACTTTAGAACTGATGTCCCTCTTAACGTTATGTAATTTCAGGGTCACGCCAAATCAAGCTAATGATGCTCAATTACTTAATTAGCCAACTGTTTTCAAACACTCAGCACGGTAACCTGGCCTGAGGTGATCACTAATGTAATGCCATTCCACACAGATGTATGTGTTTGCACTCCGGTGTCTATGGGAATACGCTACGCTGACTTGCATATTAAGAAATATTAGCAGCGCATGCAAGGGAAAGTTTAAAAATGTCTGACTAGGGTGAAGAAAACATTTTTGCAAGGACACTGATTTTGCCATTACATTCCAGGAGAGTCGGTTTTACAGGCTTGTTACAGACAGCAACGATGGGTTCTGATTACAGAATAAACAAACCGCAAAAACCACACGCTTACGCTTTGCTGAGAACACTGCTACTACCTCATGGGCATCCACAGCGTCTTGAGCTAAACGTCTGAATCTGTTTTTTGAGAAACAATTCCTTGCCTCCCCGCGGGCCATCTCCATACTTCTGCTGTGACAGCAACCGAGACAAGATGCGAATCCACACTGAAACCCCTCGTGCATCTGGCTGGAACATTTACCAGCATGGTTTGTGCCTTGAGCTCACTGTGGGAGCTAATCACTACCGCATTATATTCACATGTGGTAAGCAGTTGGCACTGAGCATCTAACGAAAGGAAGACGTTCCCCGTCTATAGGTGATATGAGGCTGAATTGGGTCATTTCGTTCATTTTATTTTCATTTAGCCATCAACAATCACCTTAAGGAATAAACGCTTGACTGGGACTCGTTTCACCTCCTCATTCAGAGTCTCTTTAGCACGACGCGTTTAAGAGGTGGCTCAGCTAATTGAACTACCCGCAGCCATGTCTCACAGGGTTCCAGCGCTCTCCGTCTGTAATAAAAACCCCACGCACATGGGCCCCATATGGCAAAGCCTTCTTTATTAGGACCAACATACACGCGGTGCAGCAACGGAAAAGTGTACACGGTGGGTTTGGGGTGTGCTCGCCAGGTGTTTGGCCTTAATTCGGAAGCCTGGGCTTAAGCCCGACAGTAATCTTAACATGGAGACTAATGGAGTATTTTAACTCAAATATAGCACGAAAGGGACGAAGCATCATTTCCATCCAGCAGGGGTTAAAACTAAAATAACATGACCTGATCGTTAGATTAGATCAGATTAGATTACTAAAATGTAAGCCATTTTACTTCCAAGTGACTTTTGGAGCACTACAAGTGTTAATGATAATACAAATATGCTGCGAGTTTTGTGACTAATTTAAATTGATGAGTTTTGCAGCAAAAAAAAAGGGGGGGGGTCCCTTGTTATCTCTAATTGGTTCCAGAAATTCTGCTATGAATACATCTACGCTAAGGAAAACAAAAAAACCTGAGGGAAAAAGTTTCTGTTTTACACGCAAAGCAGAACCTCCAACCAACGTGGTAACTGCTGCCAATGCAAGCTCAGGTAAGGTTCTTATTATCTGTGGACAAATATCAAAGGCGGCAAGGAAATAAACTGCGCTATATCCTGGAAAACATTTCAGCTCTATAGGTCCCACATGTTAAGGGAAAAGAGGGAAAAGGAGAATGCATGAGAAAAAGGGAGAAAAAAAAACCTCAACTTACTGAACGGATCGTCCTTGGTCTTGGTGCCATTGACAGTGCCGTCCTTATCAATCCTGAGAAAAAACTTCTGATAGGAGAAGAGCTTCCTGCGGCGCACATCTCCTGTGAGGTGGCTGTAGCTGCGGACATGCCGGCCCACCACCATGGCGGTCGAGGACGAGTTGTTGGCCACCCTGGAGGTACGTGCGGCCCTGCGGGCATCGTGGCATGCCACGGGCAGAGCCGAGAACGCGAGCACGAGCAGCAGCAGCAGCGAGGACAGGTAGGACACACGAACCCAGGCTGCGGCACTCTTAGTCACTTCCCATGTGCACATTGTACTGGAGGGTGGAGGACTGGGAAGAGCCTCACAGAAAGGTACATGCTGGAGAGCTGCCTGGGAGAAGGGAAGAGGCCAGGGGGCAGAGCCCCGAGCGTCTGCCGTAAATGTCAATTCCTACTCTGGACCTGGTTCCCTTCGTGTCCGAAAGGAAGGTGTCAACATCCATAACTCGGTTCACTCACCGTCTTGCCCTTGGAGACGGACCCACAGTGCCGTCAAAGAGCTCCAGTCAACCTTTGAAAAATCAGGGAGAAGAAAAATGTCCTTTGGAGAGAAAAAAAAAATGTCCAAATTGAATTTGAATCACGAATTTCAAATATGCTCTTGACAGAAGATGGGAGAATCCAAAACTCATGTAATCCCTGGTCCCTCTGCAAGTGAGTCTGTGTGGGCAGTGAAAGAGACGAGAGCGTGCCTCTTCCACTCCTTTCCCCTTCTCTATGTGAAGAGTCCCTCCTGTGTGTCCTGCTCTTTACCGAAGTTTAAGTTGTGGGTCCTGAGGTGGAGCGGGATGGATCTCTCCCTCTGAAGTGACTGAGCTCTGCCACTCTTCTCACCTTATTTATTCAGAGCAGGGCCCCAGATGTAATCTTTTTAGCTAATAGGCAGTCCATGAAAAGCACTCGGCTTTGAAGATCTGTGTGGGTGTGTGTGTGGGTGTGTGTGTGTGTCAGAACTATTTTTTTTCCGCTCTTCTACTATCTGTCTCGCTTTCTTTCTTGCAGTTGCTGTCTTGTGCTCTCTCTCTCTCTCTCTCTCTCTCTCTCTCTCACTCTCTCTCCCTTTTTCTCTTAGCCCCTCCCACACTGTTCCCTCCCTTTTAAGTTGTGAGCCCCAAGTTGCCCGGTGCAGAGCAGCCAGGTTTGTTTCTCTCTCTCTCTCTCTCTCTCTCTCTCTCTCTCTCTCTCTCTCTCTCTCTCTCTCTCTCTCTCTCTTCCTCCAGATCCCTCTGGCCATGTGAGCCTTATCAGAGACACCTGGAACTTTTCCCTTCATTTACTCACCACCCCTTCTTTCCCAGTCCCAGTCCTCACCAGCAATCCCATTCCTCTCCTTTAAAAACGATGACACACCTTCACTCACTCGAGCTGCATGTGAGCCGTGGCCTCTCTGAACTTCAAAGCACCTGGAACCTTGCTTTTATTGTCATGAGGACAATTAAAGTCACCTAAATGCCCCAAAGATCACTGGGGGAATGACAGAATTACAACACTCATGCTGCAAGAGAACCCAGGGTTGTTGTGTCACTGAGAATACACTGGGTCTGACTCATATTTGACTTTATTTATTTATTTTGGGTTGTTGTTATTTCATTTCCTTTTTACTTTGTTGGATGGAATCCATATCCCTGCTCTTTTTTTGTCATTCTTGACATATTTGTTCAAATGCCTCTGCAGTAACAGACTGAAATACAGAAGACAGAATAGAATATGACTTATGAGTTATGACTGTTTGTTTTTTTTTTTTTTCCCCCCCATGTTTATAGATAAGTACTATTCAGATGGTATAAAATTTCTGGACATGTCTGTTAAGTAAATAAATCACAGAGATGGGAGCATCTTCATGATGTATGCATGAGCATTAAAAGTCCAACAAAAAAAAAACAAACCCATCTATACTATATACACCTCATTTTAATACAAAATGATTGCTTAGGGATTTATTAAAAGAGCTTGTTGTAGGGGGTGAGCCAATGCAAGATGCACTTGATCATTAGTAGGGCACATAGCCATAATATAAAGTTTTACACAGCACAGTACAGTGGTTAGCATTGACACCTCACAGCACCAGGGTCCCAGGTTCAATCTTGAGCTCAGGTTTCTCCTCTTGTCTGTCTGGGTTTTCTCCAGGTTCTTCATTTACGTCCTCCCCCCCCCAAAAAAAAAACAACAACAACAAAAAAAAAACCCCAAAACTGATAGTAGTTGGATTGGCTAAGATAAATTGCCCCTAGGTTTGAATGTGTGTGTGTGTGTGCATGGTGCCTTGCGATGGATGGATAGGCTTTAGATACACCATGATCGATGATAAGCAGTTACTGAATCAGAATCAGAATCAGAATCGCCTTCATTGCCAAGTACCGTGGGTTTACATGTACAAGGAATGTGTCTTGGTGTACTGGTGGTAAACAATATCAGTAAAACAAAAGAAATAAAATAGTATCAATAAGATAAACAAGAGAGAAAGTTATGAAACTGAGAAGCATAAAAACACTATAAAGCTATGAAAACTATAAGCATAAATATAAAAAAAATATAAAGATTTAGTAAAATAAACATAAAGACATTAACTGTACATTAGTGCAGGATGTGTAAAAGTGGGCCAGTGCAAATGCTCACAGTAAGTGCGTGAGTTTTAAACACTTTAGTTTTAATTTTCTTTTGCAAAACCTCTTTTCCTACAGTCTAACATCTCAATATGGACAGGATAGATATTATCTGTGGTCATTTCTACTGGTCATTTTGTAGAAGGTAAAATATGGTGTAATCTTTCCAGACATGTTCATGCACAGTCCATAAACAAATGACGGACATGACAGGTTTGGTCGGGACTAAAATCTTAGAGATCCTCCATCTAAATCAGTCAGAATATCGCTGTACACCACAATGTAACAAACCACATCAGCAAGTCTGTTTGAGACGCTGAAAAACGTCTCATAGCTGTTTGAGGTTTTGTACAATGCTAAAGTTCCAACAGCAAATATGTCTCTGCTGAATTGTTTTTCTCTCCATTTGTGGGTGAACTGTTCCTTTAAATCAGGTAGTGTGTACTTGTACTGCAACCTCTATATATTGTTTTCTTTTTTTTTTTCTTTCTTTCTTTCTTTTTTTTTTTTTTGGAGCAGTTGTTGCGTGACAGTCGTACCGCCAGGCTGATTTCATGTACTGTCCGCTGCTGGCTTGTGGGTTCGTCTTTACAAAACCACTGGAGAGAAATAAACTCTTCAGGCGGG
>JANDJT010000081.1:19935028-19950234 GCA_024331685.1 Stegophilus panzeri | reverse complement strand
AAATAAACTCTTCAGGCGGGCGGGGGGCGGGAGGAGGGAGGGAGGGAGGGAGGGAAGAGAGGCAGGCCGGGAGAAGGAACATCTGTTATCTACCAATCTGTCCATTGCTTTTGAGTGCAATGACACTCGAATACTGTTGCTGAATGGTGCACATATCGATTTAATTTAGTCTGGCTTGCTTCTGTAGATGCCCCATTCTTGGCTCACTGGCCTTGCCTTCCGTCCATTGTCTTTATAGGCACACAGTCCTTTATAGGCTTCGTATACTGAAACACTGCACTCAGTTCTGGTGTGTAAAATTTTTTTTACGTGCTGCCGGAGCAGTCATTCTTGTCTTTATAATGAAAAAGGATCTACACCTATGTGCTCTAAGCTCTCGAGCTCCCAGGTTTGACAAACCAAACATGCAACTACACTGTTAAATTTAACAACGAGAACAAAAACATGAAACTTAAACCTAATCCCTTCAAAAGCTCATGCTCAAAGACTAAATGGCTCTCGTCGATCCGAGGTGTCTTTGGCTATTTCAGGAAAATCTCTCCGACCCCTTTGAGTCTACAGTATCTCTGGTCTCTATCTTTGGGATATCCCAGTGGACAGAGTATTGGCTCAGAGCTTCATCTGACGTCCCTGAAAACACTTCAAACTTATCACACACTTATCACACTCTGTGGGACATTTCCTGCCAACAGAGAGGGAGTAACAGCTAACCAAAAGGACATACATGCTTAGAAATAAAGTACTGAATCGAATTTAAAGGTGCAGTCAGTGAGTGTTAAACCTAAATATTACTGAGTGTAAGATGTGGGAAAATTTTCATCTCTCAACACTTTAGTAACAGTACAATAATATGATTAGGGTACAAAATATTTATTTAATTTCACTCGCAAAATCAAGTTATGCTTAATTATTATTATTATTATTTTTTTGCTTCTTCAGCTTTGCACTCGAGGTGTAAAGCGAGTGTAGCAATTTAGAAGCACATTTTTAATAAATAAGCAAAATACATCTGTATGTAATAATTCAAATTATACCACAGCGCTGTTGATGTCTGGATTCTGATTGGTCAGAAGGTATTGATTCACTTTGACAGTAGTAACAGCTATAGTAACAGCTCATTCACAGGGACTTGTCTGGCTGACGCTTCACATAAATGGATTAAAAAACTTGTGTAATTGTTGATAAGGTGAACTTTTCTGTAAGGAGACATGTATTGAAAATTTATGGAAGGAGTGTCCAGTCTCAGTGCTTTGTAACACTCAGAGGTAAATCTGTTTTCCGACATGGGAAAGTCTTAGGAAAGAGAAGTTTACACTTTTTGGATTCTTTTTTTTTCTCAATAACTTGAGGAGAGAGAATGAAGATGAGGGAATGACTGTTTATAGCTGCAATAATGTAAGTGATAACAGGAACTAACTTTTTTGTGGACATTATACAACATTAAATGTAACTATAAATGTATAGAAAGTAAGTCTTTCTTCAATAAATAAAAAATTGTGATCTTTGATAAATTACTATAGTATAAGAGGAATAAAACAATTGGGGACATCGTTTCAAAGGAAAATAATAGTCTACTGGGTGGTACAAGTAACTTCACTTCATTCATTATTTTCCTATGTTTTTTCCCTACATACAACTCGAATCAGATCTATTATCATCCAAATCACTTCTAACATACAATCTCTGCCTTAAAACTTTAAGCCACACCCACTACCTGAATTTGCTGGTGTGCAGTAACACCAAAGAGGAAGAAAGAAAGTGATTTGGCTTGAAGGTGGCTGCTACTACATTTGAGGTGAGAGTGTGATGATTGAGGTAAGGAGTTTTGCCAAACTTAAGTGTCCTTTACATGTTAAAGGTAATGATTTTCATAATAAATTGAAGGAATATTTCAACGCAGTGTTTAAGCTCAATATATACCACTTGGCTTTAGTATAAACAGTAGGGTTTGAAGAAAAGACGGTAGAGTTTGAAGAGAAGTTGTGATGCCTTTGGAGGCTGTTTTGTGGTATGTTTATGTAAAAATTGTGGTGTAATACTTGTGGAAGGCATCTGCCACCTCAGGATGTACTTTAAGATCAGATTAATGAGGCAAACTACCAACACCAACCTCCATCAGGAGAACTGATATGGTATTGAAGGATCAGAGAAATATTAGTATGTTTATACATTTACTGCATAATGCAAAAATAAAGCATTTTCTAGTCAAAGAAAATTCTCAAAGAGTTTTAAAACCATTCCTGTCCATTCACACAGTTATTATTGTTTGCACCTGCCTGTAATTTATTTTTAATGAACTTGGTTGGCTTTAATAATCAAATTATAAACAAATTAGTAATTAAAAAACCACCATGACCCTGACCAAGATAAAGCATTTACTAAATATTATCCAATGAAAGCAATAAATGTGTCATCATATTAACAAACCTTTCTTTGTCCCATTAGTTTCATATCTGACTGGAACATAAAAACAAACGCAACTTTTTTGGTGATGTCCTGCAGAATCCCAGTCCTGATGAACACCTCTACAGAGCAGAAGCTATTAGCCAGCTAGTAAAAGGCAGCCAGATACCAAATTCTGATAAATTTGGTTTGGCCAAATGATCACTGTTATATTTTAATAGTTATTGTTCAGAGGGTTCCACCACACTTTTTTTTTTTTTTTAAACTTTAATACTGATGATGGTTTAAAAGGGAGACTAGCCAAGAGCAGGTGAGTACAGAGTACCATTCACAGAGATAACCTGTCTGCAGAGGGATTTGTGAAAGGGGAGAATATGAGAAAGCTGAAGGATTTTTCCCAGCCAGACTCTGCCACTGAATGTCTCGCAGTGTTTTTCATTGTTTGCCGCCTCACAGGAGATGGCCGAGAGAGCCTGAGAAAAAGCACCAAACAGCACTATTTAACGGAATTCAATCTGTCCCAATAGATTCAAATCGCTAACTTACATGTCTGAGTGTAGATTCTATCTGGCTAATGAGGGGCCTGAATCCTTCTCTGTTACTTCAAAGGAGATGAAATTCTACCTTTCCTGCAGTGAGAACTGTCGCCTGGTCTCTCTCTCTCTCTCTCTCTCTGTTTTACCCTGCTGAAAGCTAAAAGAGAGAGTTTTCAGGCAATAAGGGCCTATTTGTTTCCTAAATTCAATGTTGAAAGCTAAATATGAGTAAATATACAGCCTGCTTTCAAAGCCCAGCATTTATTTGACACCGAACATGATCTAAGATTTCGATTCATTTAAATGGCAAACACAATATTTAATCCCAAACTATTACCACTCAGGCATGACCTCAGTACCGTACAAATCCGTATTTCCGCATATTACTCAATAACACAATCAATCAATTAACAGATAAACGCTGAAGGTTTTCCAGGGGGAGCCAAGCCAGGCTGGTGTGCCAATATTTTTGAGAAATATAGATGGTCCCTAAATCTGGGCTTGTCCAATAAACATGTGATACAGATTTTTTAATTTTGAAAATGTAATGATACAAAAACTGAAATCATTTTTATTTAACATATAATGTTAAATAATTAACATATAATTAACATATAATTAACATATAATGAACTGTCCATCATTGGAAAGGGATCACCAAAGGACCACTTTGAGTGAAATTATTCAAGTAGTGGTATGTTCTCAGCACAGCTGTGACACTTATGCTTGTTGGTATGCAGTATGGTGTACAATTAAAGGCTAGAGCTACATGTTTTCCATGCACTGTGAATGTTAAAGAAATACTTCAGATTTAAAAAAAAAAATTTTTTTTATAACATAATCCCTCTCCACTGTATCTGTAGCTCGTGTGTGATTTCCCTGCACTATGGGGTGTAATACAATTCCACTCTCTGTATCTGGTTAGTGCTCTAAATATGTGTATCTGTATTTGGATTCGAACTAGAAGTGGCTGCGGGTTGTTTTTTTTTTTTTGTTGTTGTTTTTAACTCTACCACTATGCCCCCCATACTTCAACTGTCATTCACAAAGTATAACAACAAACAGCACTTCGCAGAACATAACTTTTTATTTAACTCCAAATCATATTATATCAATATTGTGATATTGAGGTGTTTAAAAACGTAATAACGTTCCAGCACCATACTCACTCACTACTACGTCAGTGTCACTGTTGGGACTGAGAAACACGACCTGAGTAGTGCTATCTGCTACAGTAGGTGGTAGTCTTAAGATGGGGTCTTTTCCCATTGATGGATGGGGAAGAAGGGATCCAAATAGATTGTGCGGAGGAGTTGTTATACAATAAACGGTAGCTGGACCTGATCAAAACAATGACCGCTATTACAGATTGTGTATATATGCTATAAATACATCTGCGTACAGTGACGATAGCATTGACCTTTTGATCCTTTGAACCTGCTGTAACCCTCCAGACTCATTCAATACAACTCAAGGAAATAAAAACACTGGCTGCCCAATGTTGAAAAATTTATAACGTGACTGTTCATAAATGATGAATGATGCATGGACAGGATTAGTTTTGGTTTCAGGGAAAGCGAGGCCTGGATGAATAAATGATCACTGTAGATACCGGCATCTCAGTATCAGCAACGCAGCCAGCACACACTGTTGTATATATCAAGCCTGATTATATATTCTGCCCATGTGGGGTCAGGGTCAGCCTGAGCCCACATGTACAGGCACCCTGTAGCCCCAATTAACCTAAATCAAGTCAATGGGCAAGTAAGAATGTATTTAAGGACATCTGAACTCTATTTCAGAAAAAGAAGAACAGTGCAATTATACTGCATAATACTATAGAAACTAGATTACCCCTCTTGTATACAGTGCTGCCCAGAGACACTGTAAACACACTAGGGTACAGGGGTCAAAGTTCAGTGTGTGTATTCAGCACACAGTAGTCAGAGTTTAATACTTAGTGTTCAGTACTTTATGCTCAGTACTCAATTCAATTCAATTTTATTTGTATAGTGCTTTTTTTTTTTACAATGCACATTGACTCAAAGCAGCTTTACAGAAACATATAAACACAGGATACAGATTTTAAATGTGTGAATTTATCCCTATTGAGCAAGCCGGTGGCGACGGTGGCAAGAATAAACTCCCTAAGATGATATGAGGAAAAAACCTTGAGGGGAACCAGACTCAAAAGGGAACTCGTCCTCATCTGGGTAACAACGGATAGTGTGAAAGTACTCAGTAATCAATATTCAGTACTCATTCATCAGTGTTCAGTAATTAGTGATCAATACTCAGTACTCAGTAATCAATATTCAGTGCTCATTCCTCAGTGTTCAATAATTGCTGATCAATGCTCAGTTCTCAGTAATAAATATTCAGTACTCATTCCTCAGTGTTCAGTAATTGCTGATCAGTACTCAGTACTCAGTAATCAATATTCAGTACTCATTCCTCAGTGTTCAGTAAATAGTGATCAATACTCAGTACTCATTGCTCAGCACCTCAGTGTGTACTTCTCAGGCCTCACAGCTCAGTGTTCCGTGTTCATTTTTCAGAGTTTAATACTCAGTAATCAGTACTCAGAGTACTCAGTTGTCAGTAATCAGTACTCAGTGTTCATTAATCAGTACTCAGTGTTCAGTGCTCAGTACTCAGTGTTCAGTGCTCAGTACTCAGTGTTCAGTACTCAGTACTCAGTGTTCAGTCCTTTGTACTCAGGATTCAGTTCTCAATCCTTAGTGTTAAGTATGCAATGCTCAGTATTGAGTGTTCAGTGCTCAGTAGTCAGTGATCTGTACTCAGTGTTCAGTAATGACCTTGTAGGGAAACTAATCTCAGTCTCCCGTGAGTTTGAATAAGCCGTTAAGCTTTTTGTAGGCTGCATATGTTTGTACCTTCAGGTGGTCTGTGAGTTTTATCAGGTGTTTTGAGAGATATGCAGTGGAGGAGAGGAAGAGAGGAAATGAGGCCCAGGTGCCACTAAATGGGAAGAGACTACAGGCGATTAGGACAGAAGTTCTCCCAGACCTTTTAGGACAAGCCTGGCTTATTTCTGTCTATATCAACACATTTACTGATTCAGTGCCGAGGCTGGAAATGTGCACATGATTCATGTTAAACTTAACATAACTTATATGTAAGTAGTTATTTATCCTTGCACTTCATGTGATGTCACACGGACTGTCTGTGTTTCATTAAGATTCAGTTAGATTTATACTGATATAATCAACGGGCCTAATACACTTCACTACATGCATCTTCAACAACAGCAGTGCAGTGCATCCTTCTTGTCAAGCTGCCTCATTGCTATGTTAGCTAGCTAGCTATATTATGGGACAACGTCAGAGCAGCATGTATTGATAACAATAGCAGAGGTTAGTTAGTTAGCTAATATCAACTTCCCCTCCATATAATGACAAAGTGTTCACTCCTCCTAATGAAACAACCTTGGGTACTTACCTTACTCACCTGGATGTGAAGTATATATATATATATATAATTTTTTTTTTTCACTCATCAGCCACTTAATTAGAAATACCATACTAATATTTAGTATGGCAGTATGGATTCATGTTGTTGATGCCAAATTCGGATGCTACCATCTGCATGGCACAGCAGAAATCGAGATTCATCAGACCAGGCTATGTTTTGAACAAGTGAACATGTGCCCACTTTACCTTAGATTCCTGTTCTTGACTGACAGGAGTGGAACCCGACGTGGTCTTCTGCTGTTGTAGCCCATCCACATCAAGGTTGTAGCCCATTCACTTTAAAGGTCCACTGGGTGTCTGGCTCAGGATTTGAATAAAGTTATGTTCTTCAACTTACTATTTGTTACTTATAGTTGATGAATGACTTTCTAGGCAATAGTAGCAGGGTTGGCATTAAAAAATAAACAAAACTACAACAACAACAACAACAAAAAAACACCTTCCAGTACAGATCACATTGATTTCCAGCTTACCGTAACTCCAATAACCACTCTGTACAATTGTGATAAGCAGAAAAGGATCTCAGAATGCAAATCTCCAAAGCTTGAGGCTGATGGTGACAACAGCACAAGACCATGTAGGGTTCCACTTCTGAACAGAAGTCAAGAACAGAAGTCCACTTCAGTCAAGAATAGAAAGCTGAGAATAAAAAACCTTCATTTGTGACATACATTACAGCAGAGCACAGTGAAGTTTTTTTATTTGCATATCCCTGCTTGCTAGGAAGTTGTTGTCAGGGCAGAGGGTCAGCCATGATACAGTGCCCCTAGAGCAGAGAGGGTTGCTCAAGAGCCCAGCTTGGCGGGGCTGAGGCTTGAAGCCCAATCTCCTGATCAGTAACCCAGAGTCTTAACCATTGAGCCACGACTGCACACAAACTGACAGAGGCTGTAGTGAACACAGGCTCACCAAAACTGGACCACTGATGAATGGAAAATCATAGCCTGTTCTGATGAATCTTGATTTCTACTGAGGCACACAGATGGTAGAGTCAGAATTTGTGTCAACAGTCCAGGCTGGTGGAGGTGGTAATGGTGTGGGGAATGCTTTCTTGGCACACTTTGGGCCTGTTAATACCAATCAATCATTGCTTGAATGCCACAGCCGACAGTATTTGGAAAAAACCTGCAGAAATAGCGTGATGCTCTCATGTCAACACAGACCAGAATCTCAAAGGAATGTTTCCACCATCTTGTGGAATTGTGGCTGTTTTGGGAACAAAAGGAGGCCCTAACCAGTATTAGTATAGCATTCCTAATAAAGTGTTTTGTGAGTGTAGATTTTCAGTCATTGTTGAAGCACCCCTAAAGTTCTTACAGCACTCGTCTCCATTTCTCACATCCATGACAACATTCTTCACACGTCTGTTCTTTGCATTCTTGACACCAAGAAGCATTGTTTGCGTAGGCTATCGCATCCATTCTTAAACCTCGCATGCATACTTTGGGACATTAGTGACCCATGATCTTATTTCCTCCCCTGATCTTGTCTTTTTTTTCCCTCTCTCGAGTACTGTTAGTCAATAACGTTGTCAAGTTATCAATGCTGGAAAATTGCAAAATAGTTAATAATAGTTTTCTTTGACAAATGTTTGACAAAATAACGTATATTAGCTCAGTATGTGTTTAATATAGTCTATTTTTTTATTTTTATTTAAATGTCAATAAAACATTTTAAAGTGTTTACCTCATTATTAATTTTTGTAGAAGGATTTATCTTGGGTATAAACAAATAACTAAACAAACAAACAAACAAACAAACAAACAAACAAATAAATAAAGCCCTAGAGAGCTATTTCATCCTACATTCATAGAGTTGTATTTGGGTTTTGATCTAATAAAAAAATAAAAAATCATAATGAAAGAAATTTTGTGAGCATGTTCCGAATGCTGTCTAACTTCCACCCCATCTTTTGTCCCTTTTTTCTGTAAACCAAATTATACAACAGTTAGTTCCAGTCCACTAATTTGATTGGACAAGTGGCATTCCAAGTGTGCTAATATTTAGTATAACACCACTGGTACATTTCACTGTTTGTATCACTCTGCTTGTCTGTGCACACTACATTTAAACCATTTCTACATTCAATACGAGCTGTCAGTCAGTCTGTATTGCATGGCAACACACGACTCTTTATCCAGCTGTGGTTTCTTTGGGGACTATTTTTCGTTCACGGTGCAAAAATAAACAAAATATTTGGTCATATTGTGTCTGAAATGTCAGTGACTTGATATTATTTTATGTCTATAGAACTGTTGTATAAAAGCAATGTCACACTCGCAATCATGCTGTTGTACTAAATATCAGCACAGCTGTTATTACCTGTGGCTGAATCACATCTGTGCTGATATATAGTACAACAGTACTCAGCTCAGCATTATTGCTTAATTATTCTGTTATAGTCAGTGAGGTTGAACGAACACCTGATGCAATTTGCAATTTGATTATTTTGTAAAAGATCTTTTTAAAAAAAAAAAAAAACAATTTACACCGATCATCCTGTTCAAAAGTTTACACCCCCCTGGCTCTTAATATATCGTGTCGCCTTCTTGAGCATCAGTGAATGTTTGCACCTTTTGTAATAGCTGTGTACGAGTCCCTCAGTTGTCCTCAGCGTGAAAAGATGGATCTCGACATCATAGAGCCGCTGTTGGAAAGATGTCAAATGTGCAGAAGAAACGCAATGAAAAGCAAAGAATATGCAGGACCTGGAGGATTTTTTTGAAGAACAGTGGGCAGTTTAACTGCTCAGGACAAATAAAGGATTCATGAACAACTATCACAAAACATAAAAACAGTCGTTGATCATCCAGGTAAGAACACACAGTATTAAGAATCAAGCGTATGTTAACGTTTGAACTGGTTCGTTTGTATAAATTCAGTTATTGTTATATACTCTTGTTGACTATACAGTATGTAAACATCTGTTATGAGAAATAGCTTATTTTAGGGCCGTACTAAATGAAAAACATGCGCCCTTTTTTATTTTTATGATCCCTCTTATTTTTTTATTAAATTATTAACATTTTGCAGATTCTGGAAGGCGTATGTAAACTTATGACCTCCACTGTATGTTTGATACTACATAGAAAATATTATTACAGTCTTACACAATGACCTGTGCTTGGCACGAACCTGTTTATATAGAAAGCCCTCACTAAAAGGATCCCCATCAGAGGTGCACACAAAGTGAACCACTTGATTCTTGGTGTAATGGTGAGCTGTAATAGCCCCGGGTCTGGTGTATGCCGTCACCTTCATTGCTGTGGCTAACGTCTGCCTAGGTGCATACCAGCCTGCACTAGGTGAGGTGTCGGGTTCCCATTCATGAACATCAAATACTCAACAAACAAGGCCGAGGGTCAGGAAAGGTCTTTGTACTCTGGCTCTCAGACACGTATCCGGTTTCGTATCTATATTATCCTTGTAAAACACATCGTTCGCCACTTATAAATGTTCTTTCAGTGATTATCTTTTATCGCTAACAGAATTTGGATTTAAAGACGAAACATTAACTTTTTTTTTTTTCCATCACGCTGACCTGTTCAACTTATGTCGGTTCATAATGACATGAGACAGGGGAGAGTTGAAAGGGTTGCACAGAGATCAGAGCGTGCAAAGGCTAACAAAAGCAGTTCAAGGCTCTGATGTGGTAAAAACATCTCCAGAGCCAGACAATGAGTCCTCCATTCATAACCAAGCCCTAGTCTGTCTCTCTGTCTGTCTCTCTGTCTGTCTGTCTGTCTATTGTCCAGTGGGGATATGAATGAGTATGTGATATTTTTTTCGCCTCCAGGAACCGAGAATCCAGAAACATTTTGCAAAGGATGAAGGGTTTGTAGCGCCATCGCACCAGCTCACATTCGCTTTTGAAAGAATGAATATGAAGATGCCAAAAGTGCTTGGACCCCTCTCCACCACCACACCACCAATCTAACACATTGACCTCACCCTGACCTCAATATAAAACAATCAATATTTTCCATATCTGTAATACACTGTGGTGAATGTATGTAGAGTTTGCACCACCCTTTGTTGTTCTTTTCTGGATGAATAAAGATATCTCTATTTTACAGTTGATAATTTCAGCATGTTTTCTTATTGAATCTATATATATATATATGTAATATTTTGATGTCTTCAGATGCTTGATAACTTCTCTAACCACTGTGCAGTTGTTGTTGGTTTTACTATTTTAAACAGTGGGCAAACTTTTGCACTCAACCGTATATACAATATAATGTTAAAAGTACCCATATGTGATTGTTGAACATCCCATTGCACATTTGTTAGTGTAATTATGGTAAGTTTAAGACTACACAATAACATCTGAATTGATCATCCTAATTATTTTGTGAAATATTGAATACATGATTATTCATTACAAATATCCATCTGTGTTTTGAGCAGAGTATATTTCGCTTTGCAAAAAAAATAATAAAATTCATATGATTTAATACACCTAACGTTACATGAGTACACCATTACCACAGTTTTTAGAAAGAATTGTGACTAAAATTATCGTATAATCATATCGTTAGTTATCGTATTTTACCTGTTTGATAGAGGTTTTATCCTGTTACTGATATAACATAGAAAATCCTGGAGCCACACAAGCTGAAATAACTATTATCAAGAGTAGCAACGCAAATGACAGTCAATTACAAGACTTTATTGTTAAACTTTGCATTAGGTCTCAATACAATGTTGAACTATGATAACAATAGCAGGACAAACACTACACTACACACTGAAGAACTGTTTTAGATGCTACATGAATGCAATTTACACAACAACGTGATATTCAGCATCACCCTTTCACATGAAATAAAATATGCAAGCCCATTGTTTCTGAACATCTTTTGCGAAAAGCCAGTGTTGTCTGCACATAACATGCACATATTTATCTGCATTAGCACAGTGAAATAATTAAGTACAGTTTTATATTTAATGAGAAATATGCCTCATATATCAAATCTCTAGTGTCATTTCCTAGAATATGACGAGTAAATAAAGAACAAATACTCCATATGGAGAGAAATAGCCTTTGATGGTCATACGTATGCCATATGTCACATGTCAGCAGTATGCACAAACAGAAGGGAGCTGGAATTGCGGGGACAATTTCATGCACGTCTTACTGGATCTGAAGGAAGCTTATTAAGCACTATAAACAAAAAAGCTCAATTAATATATTTTGGGGAAAAGCAGCAAAATGACATTTTCTGACAGTTTCATTTACAAAATATAGTCACTAAATTGCTAAATAAAATAAAAGTCATTTTAAAAATCTAGATTCCCTAAAAATTGTGATTTGACCTCTATATTAAATACACTACACGGTATGGCCAAAAGCTTATGGACACCTAACCATAACACTCATATATGCTTTTAAACATCCCATTCCAGATTTAGTCCCCCTTTGCTGTTATAATAAGCTCTACTCTTCTGGGAAGGCTTTCCACTAGATTTTGGAGTATGGCTGTGGGGATCATTAGTGAGGTTGGGCAGTGATGTTGGGAGGCCTGGGGTGCAGTCAGCATGTCAGTTCATCACAAAGGTGTTCAGTGGGGTTAAGGTCAGGGCTCTGTGTAGGTCACATAAATTCTTCCACTCCAGCTTTGGCAAACCTAAAGTTTACTTATTGTATAATTAATATATACACATACAGCTCTGGAAAAAAATTAATAGACCACTGCAAAATTTTCTTAAATCTGCATGTATGGCAGCCACTCCATTCCAGTGTCCTTTGAATTCCTCCAAAGGCACACCTCATTCTACTTAATGAGATATTGATTAGGTGATCACCTTAATCAAATCTTATTTAATGAGGGAAACTATTTAAAAAAAAAAAAACTGCTGTGGTCATCACTATCCTCTTGCAATAAGACCAGCTGGATGGCAAAGAAAGTGCTAGAAATACCTCAAAAGTAATTGGAATAAAAAAAAAAAAAACTATTGACAATGCCAAAAGAGTTTTGAGTGAGGAAAAGAAGGGTTCAATTCTGGCTTTACTGGCAGAGGGATACAGTGAGCATCGGGTTGCTTCCATACTTAAAATTTCAAAGACTGAAGTTGATAAGAACAAGGTCAAGCAGCAGACATTGGGGACAACAAAGTTGCAGACCGGCAGAGGGCGAAAACGACTCTCCACTGACCGGGATGACCGCCAACTCATTCGAATGTCACTTAACAACCGTAGTATGACATCAAGTGACCTGCTAAAAGAATGGCAAGCCATGAAAAGCTAGAAAAAAGCCCTTCATCAATGAGAAGCAAAGAAAAGCCATGCTGAGGTTTGCAAAAGACCATAAGGATTGGACCGCAGAGGACTGGAATAAGGTCATCTTCTCTGATGAGTCCAATTTTCAGCTTTGCCCAACACCTGGTCATCTAATGGTTAGATGAAGACCTGGAGAGGCCTACAAGCCACAGTGTCTCACACCCACTGTGATTGAAAATCAGGGTTATTCCACCAAATATTGATTTCTGAACTATTCCTAAGTTAAAACATTAGTATTGTGTTGTTTAAATTGTTTCTACAACAAAACCCCAAGAGGGAGCCTGAATTGATCCCCAACTAAGTTTACATAACAGAATTCAACAGTGCTGTGGTATAAATAAATTTATTTCCAGTATTTTAAAAGACAGTATATATTAGCATCCTTGTCTGAACACTATGTTTGAATGCTATGTTAGCTAGCTACAGATATCTAATGGTCATATCATGTCTGGGTCCAGGAGTCTATCAGTTTGCAGTTTGCATCTCCTTTCACGGTGTTGCATGAACAACAGTTTCTCAGAAGAAACAGAACATATCGACATTCACCTACATGTTTATGAATAAATTAAAGGAGAAAATTGGGCAGAAATCTGTAAAAAATAAGACATTAAAGCATCTTTCAGCTTCAAAAAAATTTAAACTGACAGTATAAGGCACCATTATTGTCCCTGTAATTGGTGTAAAGGCACTTTTTAGTGGATTTCTTTGGAAGAGGAAGCTTCTTTCATCGTCTATTACTCTCTGGAGTTAAAATAAGTACTTAGGATTTGTTTTCTAGTTCTGAAATGCTAAACTATAAAGCTGTTTTTTTTAAATTGTTAAGTGAGCGTCTGATGAAAATCGAGAGGTAGTGTGTTCCAGATTTTCGGAGCATGAAAACAAAAGGCCACTTCACCAATTTTTCATGTGTTTTAGCCTTAGGATGTTGAGAAAGACAAGCATTGATCTTCAAATCTGGAACATGGGTCTGTAAGACCACATGAATGCGAGACTTTGGTTACAGTAAAAGTGCCTCTGATCTGCCGTTACAGATAAATGAACGGATCAGAGCCACAACCAGGATCAGAATTTTAGTGAGGTCCACATTGCAGAAATGTGTCACAGTTACTATATCACAATGATGAATGTGTATTACATGACGCTGACTCCAGTTAGACTGTTTAATTTGATTTGAATTGAATTGAATTTTATTCGCTTTAAGTCCAATATTTTGGGTTACAAGACAGCTTAAGTTACCTGTCACAGTGTCACAGTGAGCTGACTTCATATTTAAAAAAACAACAACCAAACAATAATGAGATCTTATCATCATCTATTTTGTCAAGTTATTGTAAATTAGAGAACTGAGAAATTCCTTGTTTGGAATATTACAATTTATACTACAATAAATTTAATGTAAAATAAAATTATATATTTACATAAAAATGGGTAGTTTTCATTGAGCAAACTTATACATAACGAATAATGTATTCTAGGAAAGACTTTAGGTGCAGTATTTAATAAGAATATTGGCATATAACCTTTACCAGTGGCTACGTTTTTACAAAAACAGATGAGTGCCATGGGGCAGAAATCAGACATAGAAAAAAGTCAGAATGGGAAGAAATCCACAAATAAACCCCATAAGGTATGCTTATGAAACCCTCAGCTGGTAAGTTGAGAAAAAACCAATCTTCAGAATTTCAGTATTTTAGATCATGTGCAAGAATGAATCAATGTAATGAACTTGGAGCTTTTCATGTCATACCCATATTCACATGCCAATGCATTGTGTGTTAGAGTGATTGCCTTTTCTGTGAAGCGCTCTCTATTCTTGGAGGAAAAAACAACATTCTAAGTGGTGATAGTTGGTGATAGGGGGTGCTGCGTTGTCTCAGATCAACAGGGCTGTACCTCATCCTGACAGGTCTTGCACTCCTCAAGTACCCTCCCTCTGTCTCATCACTCCCCCATGCCGATCCGCTCCGCCTGGTACAGTCCTAGAGGCCCCCTTTTCCCCTTGAAACAAAGCATGGCCATATCCATGCCTTATTCATGATACCATGTTACCTGTTCAGACAGCTGTGTACAGCATTGGCAGGCTGACAGGCTCCTCAGAGCAGCGAAGGGAAACCAACACTATCTGGCTGTCCATCCCTCACACACACTTCACTTTCTCCCACACATACACACGTCTTCTCCATATGTAACTTCAGCTGCTTTAAAATGCATTGGCTTTATGATCTCTCTGACCTGTGGCCAGCTTGTATATACAGTAAAAAAAAATTACATACTTTTTGCAATGAACAAATCAAACAAAAGCAATTGAAATAGATCAACACAATGAATACTTCAAGTGGTTTCTCCAAATTCAACTGAAAATGCAACTTATAATGACTTTTCCAGTTTCAAAATTATTGAACCCCCTGAATAGAATCCTTCACAACAGCACAAATATGCAAAACAGGTGTTGTCTCAAGCACACCTGATGCAACTAATCAAGGGCTTCAT